>JBBPMR010001350.1:0-10333 GCA_038090415.1 Rossbeevera mucosa | reverse complement strand
TAGAAAGGACCATGATTGGTCAGTAAGAATGGCACCATAGAATACTATGGAATATAGTGGAATGAGTAGGTAATCCGCAGTAAGGAACAATAAGAAGCTGTGGATGACTAAGTGTTACATGGAAACGAGGATAATGAGATTGACATAGAGAGCGAATGAAGGAAAGGAAAAGAAATGGGGGTCCGCATGAATCGTAACAGAGGTAATGTTGCCATGTCTTGAGTGTGCGGATGATGGTGAGGAGTTCGCGATTATAGATGTCATAGTTTCGTTCTGCAGAAGAGAACATCTGTGATAGGTAGGAGCAGGGATGCCAATCACCATTTGGATCGGTCTGAAGGAGGATGGCTCTGGTGGCATACTTGGAGGCATCAGTGGCGATGGTGAAGGGAGCCGAGAGGTCAGGAAGCTGAAGGACCGGTTTCGAGAGGAACAGTTGTTTCAATGATTGGAATGATTGTTCACATGCAGGAGACCAAGACCAGGCAAGGTTCTTCTTGGTCAAGTCCAAGAGTGGACGGGCGATGGTGGAGTAGTCCAGTATAAACCAGCAGTAGAAATTGGCAAAGCCAAGGAAAGAGCGCACTTCCTTGACTTTTGTAGGCGTGGGCTAGGAGGCGATTCCATCAAGCTTGACAGGGTCCATTGCGATCTGTCCAGGTTGGACGATCATACCAAGGTATTCGACCTCTTTGGTGGCGAAGTTACACTTCGACAAGTGGAGGTGAAGGTCGAGTTCTTGCATCCTTTGAAGGACGCGCTTGGTACGCTCCGTATGGGTAGCGTCGTCGGGGGAGAAGATGAGTAGATCATCCATGTAGATAATGAGCCAGCCTTCGGCAATCATATCTCGGAACGAGTCATTCATGAAGCACTGGAATGTGGCGGGGGAGTTGCAAAGCCCAAAGAACATGACAGTTGGTTCGTAAAGTCCCTTGTGGGTGATAAAGGCAGCCTTCCACTGGTGTCCATCTTTGATGTGGACATTGTTGTATCCCCCGCGGATATCGAACTTGGTAAAGACCTTGGCATCTTTCAGTTTATTGACGAGGTCGGAGATGAGGGGAAGTGGGTAGGCATCACGAATGGTGTGCTCATTGACATAGCGGTAGTCCTGACACAGGCGGAGTTTGCCATCCTTCTTCTTTACGAAGAAGAACGGGGAGGCCTGAGGAGAGTTGGAGGGGCGGATTTTCCCAGAGCGAAGGTTTTCTTCAAGGAAATTGTCAGTAGCTTTGCACTCATCTGGAGATAGGGGGTAGAGTTTCCCAATTTTCGGGACGAAGGACTTGTTGAGGTTGATCTCGTGATCATAGGAACAAGAGGGGGGAACATGGTCGAAGGTGTCTTCAGAGAAGACCGAAGCATACTCCGAATATTCGGAGGGGAGGACTGGGGGTGGTTTCGCCTTTTCAGCGGCCATGGCAAGCTCAGTGGCAGAAGTAAACTTGGCGCAGACTGGAGACCCGAGAGGGGTGAAGCAACAGACACCACAGATGATGCGGTTAACAGTTCGATTTTCCTTGGCTCGGAGGATATAGTCCTTGGGATTGCTGAAGTCTAAATAGGAGTGGAGTCATTCTTGGGTATCGGGGAGGATTTTGGTGTGTCGAGGAGGTTTAAATGGAGTTGGGGATGGTGGGTGGAAGCAGGAGTCGTGGCGATGGGAATCAGCTACGTATGTAGAGTATAAGTCTTTCGATTGATCACAGGACTCGTCGATGGTCAAGGTTTGGGATTTCCAGTCAATAACAGGGTTGGTAGAGCAGAGCCAGGGAAGGCCAAGGATGAGGTTCTCCTTGCCACAGGACATGACATGAAAGAGGACTTTTTGAGATACCCCCTCAATGTTGGTATATAGGGTACAAGTATAGTGGATTTTGCCATTCTTGTTCGAGGATTGGTCGACGTTTCAGACAAGGATAGGGACGTCGAGTTTGGTGGTGGGGAGGTGGTGCTTTCACACAAACATCCAGTCGATGCAAGAGATGTCTGCACCACTGTCTACGAGGGCACGGGTGTCAACGACTTTCATTGTGTGCGAGGGAACCACAAGCTGCAAAGGGATGCGCATCGATTTGGCAGATTGTGATACTATTACAGGGGCACACATAGCTCTAGGAGATCCTTGTGTTGAACGAGGTCTCCTCTTCAAAAATCCCACTTGGTGGCGGCGGAAAAGCGAACTCTTCCAACAGTTTCTTCGTCATCGTCATCATCAACCTCTTCCAGCTTAGGAAGGTCTTCTTCGACTTGCTGGACCTTCTTCTTTGAAGGTTGGGATGCAAAGTTAGGGCAAGCATTGAAGGCGTGTCTGGGTTTACGGCAGCAGAAGCAGAAGTTCTCCTTCATGCAACGCTTTCGTTCCTCCAGGGTAAGCTTCCCAACTTTGATGGTGTCGACGTCCATGGCATTGGGGTCACAGGCTGGAGTAGATGACGATTGAGAGAAAGAAGTGGTGTTATGGAGGGGGTTATAGGAACAGGAGATGACGAGGTTGGCAGTATCCCATTGGGCTTGGTACTGGGTAGCACACTGGTACCATTCGTCGATGGTCTTGGGTACGGTATCCATAAAGTAGATACGATGGGTAAGAGCTGGGGGAATACCAGCTCCAAAATAGGAGATGAGGACGTTGGGGTCCACGATCTCAGCTTGGGCGACGTTGTTGCGAAACATGGCTATATATTCAGTGAGGGAAGGTTTGTAAGATCCTCCTTTCTTCTTCTGAACCATCCGCTTGGTGGAGAGCCAGGCGATGGCGTTGTTGACGGAATCGTGGTGCTTGAAGGTGGCTTTGAAGAGTTTAATAAAGTCTTTGAAAGTCCCCATCGTGATATCTCCATTGGCGTCGGTAGAGTTCTGGTGGAAGGTTTGGGCCCAGGTGGAGGCAGACCCCTTGGTCATGAACGAGAGGGCGAATGCAATTTTCTTCACATCGGAGGAGTATACTTCTTTGTTAACCTCAAGATAGAAGTTAACCAAAGTGAGCCAGGGCATGGCCTTGGAATAAGAGCCATCAAAGTGTTCTGGGGATGCAATGCGGAGCTCAGTGGGTTTGGACATGGGGGGCAGTTGGATGGGAGTGGAAGAAGGAGGAGTGGGGTCGGGGGGTAGAGAGAGAGCTGTTCGCAAATGGAGGGACAGGGACAACATTTGATCCTCGTCCTCGGGAGAAGGGATGAGGATGTTAGGCTCCGAAGGGTTTTCTTTGAGGCTGGAATGGACAGAGGGTTCTGGCGAAGTTTCGATGGGGTATGGAGCAGAGGGTTGTCGCCTTAAGCAACAGGGATCAGGGTCACGAGGAGGTTGAGAAATGGTGGGTGGTTCACAGCGATGGTGACCGTAAGGGAAAGCTAGATCTTTTGCTACGTTTGGTCCAGGTAGGAACGAGCGTAGCCTCTGTGAAACGAAAGGGGGTCAAGGGACGAGGTTACCACCTGGAGTTGGCAGTCGCAGAGGTCGCTCTATCGAATGTAGAGACGACTGTAACACAATCTAATAAAGTGTTACAAGTCTTAGTGTCCAGTCAAGTGTAGGACAAAGACACGCAGAGGTTCACCTAGTGAAGGGAAGGACAAAGGTGGGCTGGATTAAAGAAGGTATGAGAGTACAGAGGAGATCTAGCTTAAGGAATACGGACGGTATGGAAGGGTTTATATAAGTACAGGGAAATAAAGATGACTAATCAGATGGAACACCATGGAACATGGTGGAAGGATGATGAGTAATCCGCAGTGTGAAGATGAGTCAGAATACTGCAGATGAGTAATGATTACAAAGGAAATGAGTCAGCATGAGTCATGATGACGAATATCGATGAGTAATGGAGGAAATGATGACCAAGGCAAGTGAAGTAAGCAGGGATGGATTAAGGGTATTATGTCATCATAGGAGAAAAGAAACAGCCTAAGTGTGGTTCGAACGCAGAGACTTTGATAGTCCATAGTGAGAACAAGTGAAAGAAAAAGAAAAAGAAAAGGAAACAATGAAACGTAACACGAGGAGGTCAAGGTTAGAGAAAAAGGAAGAGCAAAGTCGAGTCACTTTATAAGTAGGAAAAGAACAATAAGAAGAACTATGATTGGTTGAGTAAAAGTGGTGTCATGGAATGCTATAGAAAGCTGTGGAATGAGTAGGTAATCCACAGTAAGGAACAGTAAGAAGCTGTGGATGACTAAGTATACATGGAAGTGGTAATAGAGGAGAAAACATGAAAAGTGAGAGGAAGAAAGAAAAGAAATGGGGGTCCTGTAGCGAACACTATCGAGTAACCCTCAAATAGGGGTTCAAGAGGAGGAGGGGAATATGGCCAGTGGTAGAGGCCCAAGAACAATAAGAAGAGTGCTCGAAGATAAAGTGAAGACTCGCAAGGGAGCACTAGGATCTCAAGAAAGGCACAAGGGACCAGTCAAAGGCCAGTACAGGCTATGAAGGACACTATGAACCAAGAGAACTAGACTGGGGAGTCTAGCTCACAGAGGGCCCTCTATATATACCCAATGACTACTGTCTACCCTAAAGTACATGTGTCTACCATGAGGATCGAGGCTATGTACCAGGTGGTGATCCATGAGGCTGAAGGCTATGTACATGCATGATGGGTGAGGCAAGGCAGTACACCATGAGGTGTGGGTCAAGGGTATGAGATCATAGATAAAGGAAATGAAAGACAGGAGGTAGCCATGAGGCGGGCTAGACCATGATGTCATAGATAGGAGAGAAGAGTCTGGACCAAGACTATGTGAAGAGTAAAGAGGTAGAGGTCCAGACTATGGGGCAGTGCTGTACTTAGTCAGCAAGGGGCAGAAGCCAGTGGCAGGCGCTAACAAGGCCTGATAAGATAACTAGAGAAGCAATAAGTAGATCGTAAGCGTGCTATACTCGTAGACAGATAAAGGGATTGTTTAGGGGTCTAGATTGGGAACCATAGAGTGAGGTTAAGGTCTGGTTAGGTTGATGGATTGCACAGTTTTGCAACAGGTCCATACGAATCGTAACACAAGGGGGGTAATGTTACAACTTGCCTCTATTCTTTTCCTTTCCCTCTTCATTAACACTTATCACTATGCTTATCAATTGTTTACTCACAGTACTTTAGTCATCCACAGTCTTCATGACTCATCCATAACTGCGGATTACCAATCTCTCTGACTCATGCTTATTCATTATGCTTTATCATCCGCTTAGCATACCATTACTCATCCACAGTCTTCATGACTTATTCATACTGCAGCTGACACATCTTCCTTCAGTCATGTTCCATGATCTTCCATTCCCTTTCTATATAAACCCTAGACACCTGTCCCTGTAACACTGAGCTAGAGCTACTCAATTCTCCCTTGAATCCACTGGTTCTCTGTTACATTTCACTGCTCTTTTTCCTTTTCTTTCCTTGTTCTCACTATGGACTACCAAGTCACTGTGTTCAAACCACACCTGGACCATTTCTTTTCTTCTATGATGACTATATATCCATTACTCACCATTCCACTTACTCATTTGCCTTAGTCATCATTTCCTCCATGACTCATTTCTATTTGTCTTCATTCATCAGCATAACTCACCCTGACTCATCCGCAGTCATTATGACTCACCCCAATGCTGCACATTATTCATCCTTCTTCCACCATGTTCCATGGTGTTCTATTTCCTTACTTAAGTGTTATGCTCTTGTACTATATAAACCCTTCCATACCTCTCATATTCCCTAAGCTAGATCTCCTCTGTACTCTCATACTTCAGTACTCCTTTGCAATCTAGCCCATCTCTTGTCCCTCCCTTCACTAGGTGAACCTCTGCAAGTCTTCATTCTACTTTTGACTGGATGCTTGACTTGTAACACTTCACTTGATTGTGTTACAGTCACTTCTACATTCGATAAAATGACATCTGCAACTGCTACTTCAAAGCAGTATTCCTCACCCTTCACTCATTGCAACCATTGATCTTGGTGATACCTTACCCTTCAACCGTCTATTCTGACAATACATTGGAACCCTTGTCTCACAGAAGCTATGCTCATTCCTACCCGGACCAAGTGTAACATTCTCAGCCCAACCCTTAGTCCCTCTAAGCGTGTGCTCCTCACCTTAGTCCTTCGTTGTCCCAAGGCCTTTCTCTTCAGACTCCTTAGCCAAGTTCTTGTGTTTTGCTTTGTGGTGAAGCTCACAAGGCACCCTTAGCCCTTAGTTATCCTTAGGCCTTCCCCTTTGGACTCCCCTTAGTCAGGCCCTCTTGCTATGCTTCATGGTGAAGCTCTTGAGGCACCCTTAGTCCTTTGTCATCCCTAGGTGTCTACCTTCAGACTTCTCAGCCCTAGCTCCAGTTCCCATTGAGTCTACAGCCAACCCTACCCAGGCCAGTTGTAACACTTGGCTGTCTTAGACAAAGGTTGGGATAAATGATATCAAAGTGGTGTGCAGTGCACACTTGATTCTTGCCATTGGCATGGCACCAATCAAGGATCTCAATGTGCTATGCAAGTGTTGCAATCTCCTTTTTCTCAAATTTCAGAGCTGGTATTTTCTTTTTGACATCCAAAGGAGCCTCAGCAAGCTCAGAGGCAGCAGTTTGGGGCCCTATAATCAAACACCATGATTCATTTATGTATTTGAATTTGTTGTAGTTTCAAAGACCTACGCTTTCATTGCTTCTAGACATATTTGCCTGCAACTGCCTGCAACTTCTCAACAACTGCTTTCTCCTGCAAATACAGTTTTTAAAAGCCATTATTAAAGCTAGAAGCTTTTTCCAGCTTTTCAACCACTCGTTCCTCATCTACTGTTACAACTTGCCCCTATTCTTTTTCTTTCTCTCTTCATTAACACATTCCACTACACCTTTCTTTTATCTCTTGTTTACTCATCATACTTTAGTCATCCACAGTCTTTATAACTCATCCATAACTGCAGATTACCAACCACCCTTACTCATGCTGACTCATTTGCTTCATCATCTGCTTAGTGTATGATTACTCATCTGCAGCTTCTATGACTCATCCATACTGCAGATGACACATTTTCTTCCGTCATGTTCCATAACATTCCATCCCCTTTCTATATAAACCCTAGACACTCGACTCTGTAACACTAAGCTAGAGCTACTCAATTCTCCCCTTGAATTCACTAGTTCCTAAGCCATCCTTAGTCTCTCTAAGTGTGTGCTCCTCACTCAAGTTCTTCATCATCCCAAGGCCCTTCCTTTCAGACTTCTCAGCCAAGTCCTTGTGTTTCACTTTGTGGTGAAGCTCACTAAGGCACCCTTAGTTCTTCATAGTCCTCAGGTCTCCCCCTGTGGATCCTCCTTAGCCAAGTCCTTTTGCTATGCTTTGTGGTGAAGCTCCTAAGGCATCCTTCGTCCTTTGTTATCTTTAGGCCTTCCCCTTCAGACTCCTCAACCCTTTGTTGTCCTTTGTTGGCAATGACCAAATCTATATAGAAATGGCACTAGGTCATCCACAATCAAACACACTCAGATGGAGGGAAACTGTTTAGTCGGGATCGTGCCCTTCCCTCCATCATCTCTGATATCAATATCCCCGCTGTCGAAACACATCTCAAAGACCTTACCGCTGCCCATGACAAAGCCTTAGCCTCCCATGAACTCACCAGACAGGTCATGGCTTCTCGTTCCAACCACCACTTTGTTCCTTTTACCCTCGAAGATAAGATCTGGCTTGAGGCCAGAAACTTCCAACACACTATGACCCATTCAAAATTCGCTCCAAAGCGAGAAGGACCCTTTACCATCACCAAGGTCCTATTGCCGATCACCTATAAACTCCATCTCCCTAAAACATGGAAAATTCACGACATGTTCCATGCTTCCCTTCTCACCCCCTATCATGAGAACTCTGTCCATGGGAAAAACTTCCCTGCACCACCCTCGGAACTTGTAGAAGGCGAAGAAGAATACAAAATAGAACAGATCTTATGCCACCATGGAACCCCGCCTTGCCACATGTTCCTGATCCGATGGAAAGAATATTCTGCCGAAAAAGACTCATGGATTGCCAAGTCGGAGTTGCAGCATGCAAAATCCCTCCTCTCTAACCATAAGAAGCTTCATCCCCTCACCTTTCTCTCTTCAGCAGCTCCCGCTCCTACCACCACCAACAAGGCATCACATCATTCCAAATCTTCTCAAACTTAGTACTCTACCATGGCCATCGAATTTACTTCCTCCATGCTGTCCTCTATTTCTTCTTCCGACTCATTCTCTTCTCCTTTAGACACTATGTCCACCATCGCTCAACCCAGTTGGGATAACCAGTCCACATCAGGCTGGGAAAACCAATACGAAGAACAACCCCCCATCTCCATTGCTACCATGCCATCCACCCATCTTCCCATATCTATCCTCGCAGTCGATGTCCCCCTCTATGCCTCCCGCCTCCATAATGACTTCCCTGACAAAGAGTACATTTGCCTAATAAATCAGTTCATCACTAACTCACGCCTCGCCACCTCCATCGCTGCCTACCTGGATGTAGGCTCACCTCTCTATGCCCTTTATCGTGCTACCTTCAGGCTGAACGCCTCACCCCCATCGCTTCCCATGTCACTGCGCAGGCACATGTTGGTTTCATCGGTTCTCTCCTCTCCACTATTCGAAACGAACTCCGAGGCACACTCTCAGTCGCTCTGTACCAACTTGGTATGGGAGAATTTTTACAGGACCTCGACCGTTACCTCTTGGGGCTCAGTCAACAACAGCATATTCCATCTCCATGTACCCCATCTGCCTCATCATCTCCCTTAGGAACTGAAGAGATCGATGCTCTTGACTGAGCAGAAGCCCACTGGACTGGTAATAATGGACAAACACCCCTTCTTAGTTCCCATCCTCATTACCATGAGGCCTGCTTCCACTGCCACCACCTCGGACATAGATGTGCCGATTGCATGTTCTATCAATGCCCCACATGTTTACAATGGCAACCTGGTCACCCTCAAGACCGTTGCCCACTAAGGCGTCCCTCTGGCATTCCATCCCCAGCTTCCTCTCCACAGTCCTCCCCACATTCATCTCAATCTTCTTGCTCCAATCACTCTTCCCATCAGTCCAATCAGATTCACCCTGTTCCTCCTCCTTGCCAATGCCATTCCCCGTCTGCAGATGATACACTCATTGACAATGACATCTGGGATGACACTGCCTATGCCAGTGTTACTGGCTCCTCTGGCCCCTCTTACAGAGATTTCTAGTCCTTCGCTGGTAGCTTGGACATAGTAGGGGGGTAATGTTATGTTTCATGGTTTCTTTCTTTTCTTTCCACTTGTTTTCACTACAGACTACCGAGTCTCTGCATTCGAACCATGCTCTGACCATTTCTTTTCTTCTATGATGACCAATATCCTTAACCCCATTTCGGCTCATCCCAGTTGCCTTAGTTATCATTTCCTCCATAACTCATCTTCACTTTGTCATTGTGACTCATCCTGACTCATCTGCAGTCATGCTGACTGACCTTATTTGTAACCATTACTCATCTGCAGTTATTCTAACTCATCTTCACTACTGCAGATTACTCATCCTTCCACCATGTTCCATGGTGTTCCATCTGCTTAGTTATCTTCATCTCCCATGTACTATATAAACCCTTCCATACCCTCCATACTCCCTAAGCTAGATCTTCTCTATACTTTCTTGTACTTCAGTACCCCTGCAATCTAGCCTATTCTCTGTCAACCCTTTAGTGGGAAGAACCTCTGCAAGTCTTCGTCCTTCTCTTGACTGGACGCTTGACTAGTAACTGTTGCGAACCTTTCGCTTCCTGCAGACATGCTTTAGCGCTCGCTTATCTTATCTAGACGCACGCCTCTTCTTATCTTATCTTAGTGCCCATTTATCTTTCTTGATCTTATCTGGTAGGTCACGTGATACGAGTCTAGGTCTATGACGACATGGTCTGGACCTATGACATCATGTACCTGTGATGTCATCGCTGACTGATGGAGTACCTCCCCGGTGCCATGCTTGTACTGCATGCACTATATGTTGCAAACGCTAGTCGTCACTATATCTTTTTCACTTTAGCGCCTTACACGTCTATTCTTTTCTTTCTTTTCGTTGAAGTCCAGAGTGCCCATAGTATAAGCGCTCAGTCCTTAAAAGCTCCTTATCTTATCTTATCACACCGCATTACGTAAGCGGTCTAGACTTACACGACTTCAGCGCAAGGCATGCTTCTCTTCCATTTCGCATAGCCTTGCCTCACTTTAACCTCATGGTAAGCAGAGCCTTGCCTCATTGTAGACACATGTAGTTTAGGGTAGGTCAGACACAGCCTGGTCTGTGCGCATGTATCAGTAGTATAAATACTTGAATG
>JBBPMR010001349.1:0-10334 GCA_038090415.1 Rossbeevera mucosa | reverse complement strand
GGATGATAAGCTGTAGACATTTTCTTTTCTATTTTCAACCATTTAAGGAGATCAATCATCATTTGTCCGGCAAATTGCAGACCATGATCTGATACAATAGAATCCGGCAAACCATGATGTTTCCATACATAGTCTTTGTACAATTGTGCCATTTTCTGTGCCATGACTGATTTAGTAGTTGGGATAAGGGCTACTTCTTTGGAGAAGCGATTCACAACTACGAGCACACTATCATATCCATGTGATTCCAGAAAGCCAGTGACAAAGTCAGCTGAAATGTCTTTCCAAGGACCAGAAGCTACTGGTAAGGGTTGCAGTTTTCCTGCAGGTGCTATATTCGAAGGCTTCATGCAAGCACATCGATCACAAGATTTGCAATATGTTTCAATATCGGCTGTCATGCCAGGCCACTTGTAGTAGCGAGCTATCAATTCTTTGGTTTTATACAGGCCTTTATATTCGGCGAGTGGATGATCATGAAATTGTGTCATTACTTCTTGTTGCAAATTCCTAGGTACCCATATCTTTTCATCATATTTCCATAATCCATTCCTATACACTGATCCTCCTGCTGTAGTATGTTTCTTTTGTTCTATTTTTATTCTATCAAAGAGTTCAATTTCTTGTACACTATGTATTTTTGAACTATCTATCATGACGGTATTTTTGTTATCATTTTCTATTCCTATACTATGATCTTCTCTTCTAGATAAGGCATCTGCTTTTTCCATTGCAGTGCCTGGTTTGTTTACTAATAAATAATCGAAACAAGAGAGATATTGTGCCCATCAAGCTTGTCGCTTGTTCAGATCTTGAGATTTCATAAAGTACATAAGGTTTTTATGATCTGTCCAAACTTCAAACTGATGACGAGCACCTTCTAGATGATGTCTCCATTGTTCAAGAGATCAGATGATTGCTAACATTTTCTTATCAGCAATTGGGTAATTCTGTTCTTCTTTAGTCATGCTATGAGACATATATGCGATGGGGTGCCATTTGTCTTCCTTAAGGGTTGACAATACTGCACCAGTTGCAAATTCTGATGCGTTGCATTCGACACGATAAGGGGTCATGTCATCCGGATATGCCAAGACTGGCGCTGTTGTAAACTTTTCTTTTAAATTATCGAAAGCTAGTTGTTGTGCATTTTCCCAGCACCAGGGTTGATCTTTCTTTGTTAAGTCATGCAAGGGTCATGCAATCAGGGAGTAATTCTCAATGAAATGGCGATAGAAATTGGCAAGTCCTAAAAAGCTACAAACTCCTTTTATGTTATGCAGAACAGGCCATGATGTCATTCCATCGAGTTTATTTTTGCTCATTGAGATTCCTTCTCCTGATACATCCATTCTCAGCATGTCTACTTTTGTGACTTTGAAGAAACACTTCAATGGTTTAACAAACAGATCATTTTCACAAAGCTTTCGAAGTACTCTTCATATGGCTTTGTGATGTTTCTGTACATCATTGTGTTTCAAGAATATCAATAAATCATCGATGTAGATAATTACTATGTCTTTGTCTTCAGCAAAGATTTCATTTATCACTCGCTGGAACATAGCAGGGCTATTACACATTCCGAAGAACATGACAGTTGGTTCATATGACCCCAGGTGGCAGATGAAGGCTCCTTTCCATTTGTCACCTTCTTTGATATGGACATTATTGTATCCCCATCAAAGATCCATTTTGGTAAACAATTTAGCTCCTTTGAGCTTATCTATAATTTGCGAGATCAACAGAAGGGGGTAGTTGTTTTTCACCGTGCCTTCATTGAGGTATCTATAGTCCATTACCATACGTTTCTTCCCATTCTTCTTTGGTATAAAGAATACTGGTGATGTCTGAGGAGATTTAGAAGGTCTGATGTAACCCTTCTTCAATTATTCGTTTACAAACATTTTGACTTCATCTTGTTTAGTGGGTCCAAGCAGGATCATTCTACCCTTTTTAGGCATGAAATCGGATTTAAGATCTACCGTGTGGTCCCATGCTTTACATTCAGGAAGGCATTTGGAGACTTTTTCAGAAAAGACATCGAGGTAATCTCTATATTGTTCAGGTACCAATTTGAAGGTGTCTTCTGAACTAGGATCGGGTATCGTAAACTGATCTGTGTACGTGTTGGCTATGTATGATTTCTCATATTCTTCCATCCTATTGCAATATGTGGCATTTAACACTTTGCACGACATAGGACATCTGTCCATGTGTACATGACCTAAGGTCCAATCAATAGAGGGATTGTGGTCCCTTAACCATGTATATCCAGGAATCAACTGATTCTGGCCAAGATTGGTAACATCTGCGGTTACTTTCTCGCGATGTCCCTAATAGTCGATAATAAGATTACAAGTGTATGCAATGCCTCCAGCGGAGTTTATTGTTCCGTCCATGTTGTAGACAGGCACTACATTTTCAAGGGGAGTGAGAGGGATGCAGCTTTTCTTAGCCCACTCTGTATGGATAAATATTCCATTGGTGCCACTATCCAATAGGGCATTTGCCGAGATGTTTTTGTCTTTTTGTATTATATCGATTTTTAATGTTATTTTCCTGAGTGGCTTGAGTGTGCACACTCGTCTCTCAGTCAGGTTCTGAAGGGAAATATATATATTTCTTTTTTAACAGAATTAAGTACCCTTTTACTGGGGCCACGCTCAATACGAGACATTGTTTCGGTTGTGTCATCTGGTAGGCTACCACATCGAGATGGCGGAGAAAAAGAGAAACTATCGGTGTCATCATCTATTATTACATGTGAGTCTAAAGAGGCGAAACTATTATGAACAAGTAAAGAAATAGAGTTTGTACTAGCACTATTTGGGTGTCGAGTACATAAAGAAACAGAATGTAAAGAAATATTGTTCGTATGGGATGAGGTACCTTTACCCGCCAAGGTCCTCAATTGGCTTTTTCTGATGTCACTTCCATGTCATGAAAATAGGCCCTAGCGGCCTCTAAGTCCATGCCCTGTACTGCCTTCTGCCAGGAGGGCTCAGGGGGCTTTGTGAATGGATTGTTTGTTTTCGTGGTTGTCTCCACAGCGTGGACCTTGGTTCCAAATTTGGAACATTGTTTGTAATGTCCTCCACACGAGAACCTGCATTCTTGGCACTGGGTAGATGCAGCTTTGTACTCTCGTGCACGATGACCTTCTTTGCCACAATTGTAGCAACCTATTGTGTTTACTTGTCATGCCCCTTGTGTTGAGGCGACTGCCGTGGCAAATGATTTAGACCCCCCACCCAATTCAGAGGGTTCCTCCCATGTGTGATGTATGACATCGACATTCATGGCATTAGGATCCTTGCGAGGTCCTTTGCAATATTCAAATGCTTCTATCACTTTACCATACTTTTGCAGGACAATGATATAATCCTGTACTAGTGCGCATCATGAATCATCCATATAAGCTTGCCATATGATGTCTTGTCAGCAATTCTGTTCAAGTAGAGCGGTGCCCATATAGTCACCGCAGTTGGCTTCTTCATATGCAGTGAGCCACTTAGTGAGGAACACCTGCATTCATTCATTGGGTCCTTGCTTAAGGGACATAAGCTTTCTTAGAGCAAGATCTTTATTGTTTCCTATTTGGAAACAGTTGTGGAGGCCTCTTTCCAAGAGTGCAGGGCTTGGGTATATTTGGCTATTGCAGCATTGTTTGAGTTGGTTGTGGGCCCACGTTCCTGCACCATTTTTGTCTTCTTTTACACCTATTTGAGAGAGGATGGCCATGCAATGTTCCTTATTTGAAGGGTATGCTTCCATATTCATCTCCATAAACACCTGCATCTTTAACCACCATTCCTCGAATTTGCTGTAGGTCCTGTTATAGCTTCTGGGATCCGGGACGACCCAAATCTTTTTCTCCACTTTTACTTGTGGAGGGGGTCTTAGGTTTGCTGCCTCTGCTGCGCTTGCTCTTGCTTCCACTAGTCTTGCGGAGTTGGTGGCTCTTTGTACAGCTTCCTGCATAAGATTTAGCTGCTGTTGCAGCAAGGCAAGCTGATCTTCGAAGGTCAACATATTTGGTGAAAGTAGGGTTTGAAATGAAGATGGGTTCTGTTATTTCTAATTCAGGGCAAGGATGATCATTTGGGTCGTAATCAGGGTGTCCTTCTGCGGGGATAGGTGGGTACTGAAGTGAGGGGGTGGGAGACACGAGATGAGCGAAGTTTACTATATAACAGTAATTTTCTGAAAATGTTTGGAAAGCTATTTTGACAACGAGGTGATTCTCACGAAGAGACCAACAACTTGAATACTATATCTTCTTATCTAGGGGGATCTCATGAAGAGTCCTTCTCAACTAGACATTAATCTGTAAATGCAATATGGGTCCACGAGTCCCAAAATGCTTGTTGGCACGAGTCAAAAGAACCAGGTTTTGCCTGGCTATGGCACAGTTTTAGTACTGCAAGACTGCAAATTTTATTTTAGATTGAAGAGATCGCAATTCAATCCTTTCAAAACAATATACACGGTGGGCTGCTACCTCTCGAATGAGGACTACTGACCCACAAAGTGAACATATAAGGTTCTACTATGAAACACAGTTTAGCTGCAGTTGTGGTCTGTGCAGGTTAAGGTTCCTGATCCACTATCCAAGCATGGTTGTTTTACACCCAAGCGGTGTGGACAAGACCAATAGGAGTAACGAGTCAAGTATGGCGCAATTAAGGCCTCGAGTGTCGAATTTGTCAGTAGTCAAAAAAATGTGTTGCGACAGTAGGCGGTCGCGAGTAGTGGTGAGGTAGTGTTGAAGAGTCTGTTCTTATATTGGCAATGACAAATCCTATACAGGAAATGCACTAGGTCACCACCAAAATACTAAGACTTAGGAAGAGGGGACTATTGATGGTTGGAAATCAACCAGAACAGACTGGAGTGTCTGGCTGGTACTGGCATTGTTATATACTACAATACATGAGGCTACAATGAGGCTGCTTTAGGGCAGGTGCTTACTGATGCAATGATGTAGTGTGAGAGTATCTACTAAATAAGTACTAAGTGTTCATATGCTCGTGGGAACGAGGGTCTAGAACTACAACATGAGGCTACCATGCCTTTAGCATGTGCTAGCCATGAGGTATAACATTATAGTGGTCTAGACTCGAGTTACGTGACATGATAAGATAGAGTCGAGCGCTGATCGATAAAATAAGATAGACGTGTACTTAGATAAGATAAGATAAAATAATCTGGCGCTTAAAAGCTAGGTTTCAAACAAGGGTTGTAACAATTACCTGAAAGAAGCCCTAGAGCTGCTCAGATTCAAAGCACCAGCCAGAGAAGAAGAACAAGGAGAAATGGAGATGGTAACCACAATCATTTCCAAGCTGAATGATCTTCAAGAGGATCGGATCTGGATGTCGGCCTTGCCGGCTATATGTTCCTGGTCCACCAAGCCAGATTTAACTTCTCCTCTTGATTTGCACCATCAAAAGCGCTTTACTTACCCAGTTCTCTTCATCGAACCGGAGCTATCACCTATCACTTGGGACGCTCCCCTTTGGTTATGAAATATCCTCATGACTCTTTCTTTCCCTGACGAATCTCTCTTCTCTCTTGCTACCTCTATTGGCTGGGCCCTGTTACGAACTCGTTCGTAGCTCTGCCTACAAGATCGTTATCTTATCTTATCAGATACGAGTTTCCCTTATCTTATCAATGGCGCTTATCTCTTATCTTCAGCGCTCATCTTATCACATCTTATCTTGAGTTATTTTGATTCGTGATCACGTGACACAGGCTAGACCTTATCACGTGACCTTCTAGACTCATGATGTCATCGCTGACTGATGCGAGTACCCTCACGGTTACACATTGTTACCACATGTCGTTAAGGGCAGGCTTAGTTACTTGGTCCGTGCACAATACCTCGTAGTATAAATACCAGCCTGTATCGTAGTTACTCCCCAGTCTTGTATTGTTTCTTCTATTGCAATCACTTCGCCCCTTGGATTATATCCTCGGTGTTCAGCCTTGCTTTACCCTTCCGTGTTACTCCATGCAATAGTCGCTGGATCTCCATATCCAGACGCACCGATATCGCTCCCCTCTGAACGCTAGTCTTCGCTATCGTTCTATCCTCGCTCTTCACCTCTTCACTCTCCCGCCTATCGACCTCATCGGTGTGTTGGTTGTTTATCAAGACGCCCTTCATTCTATCGTCCTCGATGCTTAACATAATACAAGACTAATCTTCCTTGCCCACTTTCATTAGCCCGCAAGCGCTCTTGTCTATTGCCTAGCCCAGTTCGTCACATTGTTACACGAGTCTATGCTAACAATGTTTCTTCTTGACGGATACCAAGAACACTTTGGCATTGTTATCGATCTAGATTGGTATTCGCCACCAGACATAACATCTAGTGCGCGTAGAGAATCAGTTGTTCGACTCCAGTGCACGCTTCTTGTCACAGAGCTGCTGGCATAGACTTCGATTCCTCTACCGAAAATAGAGTCTTGGCGAGTATCTTTCAAAACAGATCTCTGGTGACTGCTTCCTCTTGTGGAAGGCACCATATTTTTGGAACCCATCTTTTCGAGAGATATTTTTGTTTGTTTAGAATCCCCGATGGCAACTACTTGGTCACCGCCATCTATCTCGAGTCCGCTGCCTCCCGCAGCATCCCCTTCTTACGCAGCAGTTGTCAAGTTACCGACAACACGTTCGACAACTCCCGTGGTTCGTCTCCCTGGATCACATCCTCCTAGTCGACGGACGGCTACATCGACTAACCCTTTGCCCACTGGCAAAACAAGTAAATGCCGTGTGTGTAAATCGACAGAACACGATGCTAAGTCGTGTCCGTGCTGCTATAATTGCGGTACACGAGGCCATATTGCACGAGATTGCAAGGTGCCCATCCGGTGCTATCGCTGCCACCGCAATGGTCACAAAGGTAAAGAGTGTTCGATTGGAAACACGACTGGAACTCAACGTGGGTCTCTTCGTAAGCATCCCCGAGTATCTAAAGTTAGTACCGAAACCCCTAAAGAGTCATCTCCCGATGGATCGATTCTCCTCGAGGCTGTCCTCAGTCTCAACAAGAAGTTGGCTGCATTAAACGTGCGTGTTGACAGCATGGAGAAGAAGATCTATCAAGATCTCTCATCCCACGGCCGCCTACCAGCTGCCTTCTCAGAGATTGCCGAGATCCGCAGAGCATTCTCACCACTCCACGAGGTCTTCGATCTATTCGCGATTCCTCGTCCCTTCCAGGCTCGACGAATCAAGAAACAGAAGAAGTCAAAGGTCGTACCTAACAAGGGGGTACTTCCTTCTATTCCAGAGATTGTACCGCTTCTACCAGTACCCAAGCCTACTCCTAACAAGGGGGTAGAACCCAAGGTGTCCCCTAAAAAGGACGCATCTCCCAAGGTAGACGACGCCACTCCACGGCCCATTTACACACCTCTCCCTGCCAGAGCAGATTTTGAGTTTGACTCTGATTGGTTAGCTGCTGCAGTAGCCATGACTAAAACCCCTGCAGTACCTCTCCCTCCGCCATCACCGGCACTTTCCGCGTTGAGTGATATCCCTCCTTTCGTAGTTCCTTCACCACTGGCTGGCACTACAACTCTTCTACCAGTCGCAACACCCATACCCTTTACCACGCCAATTCTTCCTCCCAACATTTATCCGAGAGACTCTGCATTGCTAAAAGATTCCACAGGTCGCAACATTCGTCAGCAGATCATTAACTGGTGAAAACCTGCTTCTCTGAAGGAACCATCACCTCCTTCACTGGAACAACCGTGAATCTTTGGTCAACTCCCCGTCCTTTCGGTTTTTGAGGATAATTTTTTCTCGAGTGCGTTATCCCGTTTAGTGTGTCGCTACACTGCATCTCTGGCTTGTTTGATGCTGCTGCATGGACGCCACACATTAACAAGGGGGTAATGGTATAGGGAAGATATACGGAAGGAAGTATCCGATGAACGAGAAAACATAGTGATGAGTTCAGAAGTATCTCTGGACGCATACCACTCAGGGAAATTTTTTTTTCGAGTGTTTCTTTTCTAGGACGACGATCTTGTTGATGAATCGTGTCGCTTCATCTTAACAAGGGGGTAATGTTACGAACTCGTTCGTAGCTCTGCCTACAAGATCGTTATCTTATCTTATCAGATACGAGTTTCCCTTATCTTATCAATGGCGCTTATCTCTTATCTTCAGCGCTCATCTTATCACATCTTATCTCGAGTTATTTTGATTCGTGATCACATGACACAGGCTAGACCTTATCACGTGATCTTCTAGACTCATGATGTCATCGCTGACTGATGCGAGTACCCTCACGGTTACACATTATTACCACATGTCGTTGAGGGCAGGCTTAGTTACTTGGTCCGTGCACAATACCTCGTAGTATAAATACCAGCCTGTATCGTAGTTACTCCCCAGTCTTGTATTGTTTCTTCTATTGCAATCACTTCGCCCCTTGGATTATATCCTCGGTGTTCAGCCTTGCTTTACCCTTCCACGTTACTCCGTGCAATAGTTGCTGGATCTCCATATCCAGACGCACCAATATCGCTCCCCTCTGAACACTAGTCTTCGCTATCGTTCTATCCTCGCTCTTCACCTCTTCACTCTCCCGCCTATAGACCTCATCGGTGTGTTGGTTGTTTATCAAGATGCCCTTCGTTCTATCGTCCTCGGTGCTTAACAGGCCCCTTCAATTCTGACTAATGATGACCCATTTCTGACCAACTCCCTCATTCACTGGCAAGGATACGAAGTAGTGCACAACAATCACTTTCCTCAATGCTTCCCAGAGTGTCAAGAGTTCAACTACTTGATCCATTTTCCCAATCATATCCATGGCGACCACTATATGACTCCATGGACATCAGATCACAGGGAGGTATTAATGATTCAGGAATGGGACGTGGATTGTAAGCAGAGGATGAGGTTTTACGACCTTAACCCCATCTACCTCATTCTTCAAGCCCTTATTCTCAACTCTGCTACTTGCAATTGGGCTCTAAATTGCTTACATCAATTTTCACTAGGTCCTTTTCATTGTTTGAACGTTGAACAGGTAGATTTGGACCTTCTTACAAATGTCTTTTGTTACCACTGATCTGGATCTGTTGCTGCTCATGGACAAACTGACGCTGAGCCTAAGGCTGTGGATAGATCACTATAGAGACAACATGTCATCTATAACACTGAGTCCATCTTGGCCACTTCCTCCCATGGACAGCCTATATGTACACAAAAGACAGCAAAGGCCCAGGCAGCACCTTACTGATTCAGATCTGGTATATACCTATTCTTCTTTTCTCGAACTTTTTCTCTATACTTGGGATCTTCCCTACTATACCTGTTCCGTTTCCACTTATCCAGTTCAACCCACAGACCCCGATGATTATCTTGTGTACAATGAACATTTCTTTCCTATGTTATGTTTTGAACTATTCGAAACCATATGTAGAGACAATCCTGTACTGAATACTGTACACTATTGGCCTTTGAGTAAGGCTATTAGTCCTTATAATGCTTGAGAGGATTACAAAGACTTTTGGGAAACAAAATGGGAAGAAGACAAAAATAATAGAGAAGAACATAGAGAATCATAGAAGCTTCATTGCTGGTCTCGCTGGCAAGATTGTGCCAAACAGTACAAAGCTATCCATGATGATGATGAAGAAGACATTTTATATGAATATGGACAAAAAATGCCTGGACATATGACCACTACCGAGGAACTGGAATCTCTTTCAGAGAATTCCGAGGAAGTTACTGAGGTCACTCTTGAGGAAACAAAGGTTGAAACAGAAGAGGATACAGGTGACATTCCATTTCCATTCTTTGATAATATCTTTCTGGACACTGATCCTTTTGTACAGATCCTGTTTTCGTATCTTTTCTAGTATCGTCATGGCAGCAAATCAAACTCCTTCTGACTTTGTTGTTACCAAAGATCATCTCGCTCATGTTCCTGTTCTTGTCAGCACCTCCAACTACAGTGACCTCAGAAACCCTTTCAATGTTTGCCTCAACTGTGATGTGTGGAGCACACTGCCAGGGACTGTGGGAATTTCGGTTGGCTTTGGTGGAGTTATATCTTGGCTATGACATTGCCTCCAGGATTATGTGATTTGGTTCACACACCATTGAGATATATCCATTTTAAAACAACCATGTCATTGAAAGTGTTTCTGAGCTTTTGAAATGATGACTAGGATCTTAGTCAAATCATTGATTATTTGTTATTATTTGTCAATACAAACAAATATATACATATAAATAGCATGTCTGACTTTAAAATAGTTCACACACTTCTTGTTTTCCAACTTCTATCATGGTTAAA
>JBBPMR010001348.1:0-10342 GCA_038090415.1 Rossbeevera mucosa | reverse complement strand
GGTTACAGGATAAACAGTCGTATACGGTGGAGGCACTTAATGCAGGTTCAAGTTGTGGACCGCGTAAATGTAGACAATGATCTTGCCCCATGATGCCCACAGCATCACGGCCAAGCTGCTGCGCCACAGCTTACTCTACTACAGTTAAGTGCTCCTGAAACTATACCAAGACTGCCATCAAGGACGGATACAGGAACCCTCAACAAATAACCAGCCGTCAGCGCTTAGAGCACGGTTGGCTTCCGTGATTCTCCCCTTTGGCACCAGCACATAATCGGTATTCCTGCGTTGTGTGTAACTTGAAACGCAGTTGCGACCCGAAAAACCTACTCACCAGGTAGAAACAACGAATACTGGGATTCCAGCATTTTTTAGAGGCGTCGTAAATGCACAAATGACACCCGTCAGTTCTGTTTAATTACTCTGTCAGGCCCACGAAGGAGAACATGGTCAAGTAAATGTATCAACCAAATTCCATGGGGCCTGCTATCTTGATGCAATTCCAATCTCCTCCGTCCCGCTCGGCCTCGCATACAATAGAAATTTCCTCTGCCGTTCGAGTAATCGAGATTATTCCCGTTGTAGTCTCGTGTGCTGTCAGCATCTGGAGAACATCGGGAGGTATTTCATCTGCGACAACATATTTTTTGATAAAAAATGACTGCTTCAGAACCTCTAGATGAAGACATGGATGATCGATGGGAGGAGCCATGCTGATAGCAGCTGATCCAAGTGACCCGGCCGTGGGTTTTCCTCGGACCGAATCTCACAACTTCGGCAACAATGCAAGCAACATATTGACATCCCACTTTAGTATCATCTTCCGTACATCACTAGAAGTACACGAATATCAGCCAGTTTTGGGAGGATACTTAATGCCTGCAGATGGACAAGAGGTGGATGACGAAGGGGAATCTAGGTAATCATCAACACCAGCATCCTTAGTGAAAAATAAATGTGCCTACTAATAGGAACAAAAGTGTCATCGATGACAGATCCCTTTAGATTGAAGTACCAGCTGACCTCGCTCAAAGCACCGTCCGAGCAACTCAGTTCAGGAATATAGATTTTAGACATGAGCACCGCGCTGTAAATGTGTACTTACACCTCCAGAACCAGACTCGAGTGCCGCAAGGATGCTCGATAAGGAGTAGGTTTGGGATGTGGAAGGAGTAATATCGGCATCTGCCAGCCAGGTGTACGTAGGTAGGGTCTGGAACTGCGAGACAATTGTTTCGCAGTATGTCACAGCCTTCGATACGGATTCAGCCTTGTGCGTAATCCCTGGATTATCCATACCTCTGCTCCCTCGAGACTGCCAGGCGGGAGGCAAGAAGCTTCGAGTGTGCTGTCGAGTATCCAAGATCAAGTAAACATGGAGACGGTGGCATTATAGGAATTTCTACCTGAAGCAAGTTCCGTGTGTCAACCATTCATGCTGGAGGGATGGGATATTAGTAAATTATGTAAATTCAGATCACGACTCACATCCCAGAGTTCCTGGCTGATACCATCGTCGTTCAACCAATATTATTCCATGTACTCCAACGTAGAAGTGGCGCCCTGGTCCGTGAGTAGCTGAGCATAGGGTTACGTCGATGCTCTGCGGGAAGAATACTAAAAACTTTCACACCTGGTAAATGTCATAATCACGCGAGGAATCATAATTCTCCAGATATGTGCCGTCACAGCTGTTCACAAAGGTAGCCAATAAGCACGTAAGTGACTCTTTGATCACAAAACGCACTCATCATTCCACAACCCTGACAACTGCATGAGACTCGAAACGCGTTGTTTCAAGGACTATCGCTCACAACGGATAGTCCAACTATTGGCTGGGCTCCCGGACACATCGGTGTCCCAGAACTTACGTTGTCGGTCACAAGTCACTGGGGGTGATTACGACGAGAATACCTGAGTTTGTAGTAACAGACCCTATGATATAAATCTAATAGTCAACAGAAGTGTACTCATGGTGTGCATAGAGACACATACCTGGATACTCGGTGCAGCATGTGTTGGACGGGGTAGTGGTAGTCTGTCAAGAGGCCACACCGGAGACAGAACAGCCAGAGCTGAGAGCCTGGGACAAGTGGAGAAGTTGAGCTAACAAAACGAAGGAGAAGATCATTTTGAACTGGATACGTACTGTACAAGCTATCTCAAGATCTCGTACTTATACTGCCGAGGTCGACATCAATATCGTCTAATATTACTGGCGCAATGATGTTGTCTTGCTCAAGCTCGGTTCCGCAGGCGCTGATGGTGGGAGCTTCATATGGGCTCAAGTCAGCCGTCCATGTGCTACTGAAGCTTCTCTTCCCGTGCGTACAAGCAACTTGCCTCGGATGAGCGTAGCCGAACTAGAGCTTGCCTATCGAATTCGCAGGCAAGATGAATGGAAAAGATTCCTTGTTGAACCATTTCCACAATGTCTGTCAGAATGACGCTGGCAGTTAAATGCTTGCCATTCAATCCAATTCGATCTGGACTACAACGGTCTATATGTGTCCTCTTCACTTTCAGCACCTGCGCTACTTTGCACTGTCCACGTGTTTGTCCGATGAAGTGATTGAGGCACTTGGTCGTTACTAGGGTTCTCAGGAGCATATGGAACCATGACTCCAGATGGCAAGTTGAATCCGAACGCAGATGCAAATCGAGGGTTAATGTGGGGCTGGACGTAAGGTTGGTGGTAATTTTGGATATGGCTTGCCTCGGGAGAGAACCATGCATTAGACGTCGGTTGAACATAGGGATAGGTTGTAGTTGCATCAAGGTGCCCGTACCCTGTCGTAAATTCCACCATCTGCGAGGTCGTAGGAAGTGGCTGGTGTGCATCTGGGTCCTGCGTTCGTTCAGAAGTAGCAAGCTTGTGACAGTATTCTCGTCGTGAGGTCCTCGGTTGATGATTCCGATCCCCTCTTCCCCTTGTACCTCGTCTGCCAATGCGCCCGCGGGACGCCCTAGCACCACTCTCCCCACTCTCTCGAATCGCTCCTCCAAATTTGGCTTCCATTTTCACAGGAGGTGCACAAACATCTGAAGTCGGAACATCAGCATATGGATCGTCATATGGTATAGGTGATGGTCGCGACGGCCGTGTAGCATGATAGTCATCATCATAAGGTCCGTGAGCATCGTATGGGTTGTGATAAGCGATCTGAAACATATCGTCGGCATGGACGCGAGATGGTGCGGGGGTAGTGTGTCTAGAAGATGATACGGAGCGTCCGCGCCTACAACACTGTTAGGGAGAATCACGAACATTGTTGCTACCCTCACCTTCTCTTGCGCTCTGCTCTGAAGGCAGCTTCTTCTTCGTCGTCTGAGAATTCAATCTCATCATCTGCGGGTTCTTCGTCATGGATATTACTGGCATCGCTGCCACGTAAATTTTTTAGTTGGTCTACGAACACAAAGTGACTTCGTTGTGGAACATGGAATACTTCACGGGACAACCAAACTTTGTCGGTATCCAGTGGATAATGTCGGTTAAACATGACCTGATAGAGTGGTTGGGATGTTGGACCGAAAGTTTCATATATCTGGCGCCGCAAGGGAGGTTTTACATATACTCATGCAGAAGATGAGGCGACTTACATATCCAAAAACCTTTCTATCTTCAAATACAAGCAAGGATTCTGCATCGAGAGTACGCTCGGCCAAGGAGCTCAGATGGTCCGCGGAAAGACCCTTCACGATCACAATGTTCCCGACAATGCTCATAATCTCCCCGACCTTCTCCAGCGTGTCAAATGGTTCAACTTCAGAAATGGTGGGAACCATGATGTCTACTTCGACAATCTCGTTCTTGGTCTGGAGGTAGCCTGGAGCGTCTATCACGCCTAATTCTTCATCCTCAATATCACCAGCATATTTTTGTGGTTTGGGTGGTCCGTCAACAAACTCGTCTGAGTCAGAAGAGGAACTTGAGTCCGAGTCTGAATCCGAATGCGATTCGGAGTCTGAGGGGGCTCTGGCAAGTAAGGTTAAGGAATATTCGATAAAATAATATGAGATACTCACACCGACATTACGCTCTCTTCGTCTGGAGTCGCGAGATCTGCTTCTACTTCGTCCTCGCTTTCCACTTCACCATCTGTGCTAGCGATGTCATCGTCGCTGGAATCCTTTGGATCTGGATGATACTTGGCAACGGCAGTAGGCGGAGGATCTCCTATTAGATCTTGGATGAGGAGTAAATCCTGAGGAATGGTAGAAGGAACTTTGAAGTCGAAGTCCATTTCAGAGAGTAGCGAAGGCAGACTCGGAATATTTTGCATCACGTGAGTGATTTACACCTAGCTGGTCAAAATTTCAAGGAGGCTTCGCGTTATGTTGTTGCTTCAAACCGCCAGACGACAACACAAGCGAACGTTGCTGACGGGTCGCGTCCCAGCACTTTCCCTATATTCTACTACCTCTAAACCCTCGTTACAGTTGGTTGCTCAGCTCCGAAAATTGACAGACGTGCCGATATCCAAGGCTCGGGAAGCACTGAGTGCGAGCGGAAACGACCTAGAGGCGGCGTTGAGCTGGCTGCAGCAGGATCTAGCCACTTCTGGCGCTCAAAAAGCGGCAAAGGTTGCCGGACGCGAAGCTCGAGAAGGACTCGTCAGTATTTGCATACTCTCTGCGGGCAGGTCATCCTCGGCGTCGCTGAACCATGGGGGAATCCGGGGAGCCATGGTCGAATTGAACTGCGAAACAGATTTTGTCGCAAGAAACAAGCTATTCATCCAACTAGCCGCCAACATTGCACACACCACCGCCTTCCTTACAGAACACGCTGATTCACCGAATTTCATCCGGCCTTACCCATTGCATATCCTTAATGATGCCCCTCTCCTTTCGCAAGAAAGTTCGGATCTTCGGTCACCTTCTACCGTGTCCAACTCCATCCAGGATTTGATTGCAAAAGTCGGCGAGAAGGTATCGCTGAAGCGGGCCGTTTCCATAGTTAACAATCCTTCCCTACACCACACCGGAACCATAGGATTACGGTTGGCTTCCTATTCACACGGATCCTCCGGCTCCCATGGCCGTATTGGCTCACTTGCGGTCCTCGCACTAAAAGCCCCCGATCTCGCGCGTCGTCTCGCCTCAGACGACTTTTCGCACGACATCGAACGACTCGGACGTGCTGTTGCTCGCCAGATTACTGGTTTCGAGACGTTGTCTGTCCAGTCCACAACAGATGAAACATCGTTGTACAATCAACCATTTATGGCTGCCGGCGGACAACTTAGTGTTGGTGCTGCGTTGCGCGAATGGGGTCACGAACGTGGGATGTCGAAGGAAGATGGAGAAGGAGGGGTCGAGGTTCTGGAATTCGCCAAGTGGACAGTGGGGGAAGATATTTAATTTTTTTAGGCTTTGTTGACCGTCATTACGCAAACAGAAGCCTTCTGGAAGTGCTATCGCGCGCGACACTCGCAATGACTCTATAGCTCAGTGGTAGAGCATACGATTGCAGATCGTGCGGTCCCGTGTTCGAACCACGGTGGGGTCTTTTTGCTTTTATTTCTCGTTTGAAATGGCGCTATCGTCACTAATGTAATTATAAGGGCATGCCCTGACTCGGTAGCTCAGTGGTAGAGCATACGATTGCAGATCGTGCGGTCCCGTGTTCGAACCACGGTCGGGTCTTTCATTTTCCTATTTTTTTAAAATTCTTTCGAATCTGCCGACTGCTTCACCATGCCTCGAACATGAATGTTGTCTTTTCGGATGTACGGGAGTTCTGAGATCTCGGCGCTCCGCCATAAATAACATGTATGACGTAAGCTGTCACTCGGCGCTCTCGCCTGAGGTTGTGCGCTTGAACTTGTGCGCTTGAACTTGTACTGTATCCTACTACTACTAAGTCATGAAGAAAGCGGCAGGTTCAGTCATACGCAATGGCAAGGCGCGCTTGCACCAGCAACTATCCCAAGCGTCCCTGCCATCTATGCAGCTGACCACACTTCCGAACAAGATTCGCGTTGCAACAGAGTCAACTCCCGGTCATTTCTCCTCGGTCGGGCTCTATATTGATGCTGGGTCACGCTATGAGCTGCCGTCAACATCAGGGGCCAGTCATTTCTTGGACAGAATGGCTTTCAAGGTGAACTTGTTCTGCTGCAAAATTGTTTTTTTAGATGTGTTTATTGAAATAAAATACAGTCGACACACTCTCGCTCTGAAGCCAACATGGCTGCAGCAATGGACCAACTTGGAGGTCAAATCATGTGCTCGTCTTCCCGGGAATCCATCATGTACCAGTCGTCTCATTTCGACCAAGCAACTCCTCTCTCTCTCTCGTTGATATCAGACACCGTCCTAAATCCTGCTTTTCATTCAGAAGAACTGGAGATCCAGAAAGATGCTGCTCTCTATGAAATTCGAGAACTCAGCAACAAGCCGGAAATGATACTCCCCGAAGTGCTTCATGGTGTCGCATACGGTGGAAAGGGTCTGGGAAACCCGCTGGTCTGCCCGGATGAACGCATTGGTCTCGTCACCGGTGATCTGCTCCGTCAGTGCATTTCAGATTGGTACCGTCCGGAACGTATGGTAATCGCGGGTGCCGGAATGCAACACGAACAATTGGTCGAACTTGTCGACAAGTACTTCTCGTCACTCAAACCCTCGCCGTCCCCTGCGCCTCCCTCTCTACGGCCATCAATCGTTCAAACCGTACCTCCACTTCACCTGCCGTCACCATCTCCGTCGATGTATAAGTCACTAACGCGCGCTGCATCGTCATACTTGTATCCGACCTCTGCATTAAAAGATGCACCTTCTCTGTTGAATCCGCATTCACACTGTGTTGGCGGTGTTAAGCACATCCCAAGTAATTCGGTCGATTTCGATCACCTCTACCTCGCGTTCGAAGGTGTTGGCATTCATGACGATGATATTTACACCCTTGCAACGATGCAAGTACTTCTCGGAGGTGGGGGCAGTTTCTCAGCTGGTAAGGACTATACTTCCTGTATGACTGGTCGCTCATCATTTGTAGGTGGTCCCGGAAAGGGGATGTATTCACGCTTATACACGCATATCCTCAACCATTTCCCCCAAATAGACCATTGCGCATCCTTCCACCACATTTATACGGATTCGTCGCTCTTTGGGTTATGGGCGTCCTTCGTACCCAATGTGCCGAAGCAGCGGGGTAACACTCCTGCCCAAATTCTCCCCCATCTTGTACACCAGATCAGTCTGTTGATATACCAGAGCGTGCCAGAAATAGAACTCCAGCGGGCGAAAAATCAACTCCAATCCAGTTTGATGATGGCGCTGGAAAGTAGGGCAGTGGAAGTCGAGGATCTCGGCCGCCAGGTAAGACAACTACACTGGTGTATTTATTACTGGTTGACCTATTTTACTGCAGATCCTCGTGCACGGACGCAAGATACCCGTGACGGATATGACGGAGGCCATCGACAAGGTCACTCCGGAGAGTGTCCAACGCGTCGCGACTCGCCTTTTTGGCTTACATTCCGGCAACAAAGCAACTTTAGTAACGATGGGCAGAGGAGAGCTTGGTGATTGGCAAGCGACACTTCGAAAATATGGAGTTGCAGGGGCTTGATCCTGCGCACTAGGTCCTTTCTCACTACATACATTTTCCTATTGAAATAGACTGATTTCTAGTGTACGCTCGGAGCATGAGAGGACTATAGAATGGGTGTGCCCTTACATGCGACCTCTGGGATTGTCTGAGAGTCTGCTCTGAAAGTGCGAGATAAAGGTATCCGAAAAAATGAAAATGTCGATGGTCCATACTACCGTTATCTGGGTTTCAAGCATGTACTGAAAATGTACCAAGTCCAAAAGAAGGTATACTAATGAAAGAATGAAGGAAACCGGCGTTCGAGAGTATAGTAGGCAAAAATATTCAGAACAAGATCAGCCGCAGATATTTGGGTATTGGCGACTAGTGGGGTCTTCGGGTATCCATCCATACTGCAGTCCAGCTTTATAAGACCATTCGTCGGCACTCTCTGTCTTCCATGTCCACTGCACCCAGCCATCGGTGACTTTCTCGTACGAGATGACCTGTGCCTCCCAAGTCTCTCGGAGGAACGTCTTAAAATCATCACTGAAAGTAGATCCACTTCCAGTTAAACCTTGACAGCTCCCAACACTAGTTGAGTAGCGCGAAGTGCTACCACGTCCGTTCAGGTACTTGGCACAATCAGTCATCACAGGTGTCCACTCCCCCACCAGAAGCCAAAGATCAAAACCTGAGAGGGATGACTGGGCTTGACAAGCCGCATCGATGTGTTGCTGGTTAGACAACGCATTGTCCTAATAGATGCCTGATTAATAACGCGAGAGACCAGCTTAGGTATACTTACAGCATCATCGAACATTTGATAAATGTGGGTATCCATAGCCACTCCTTCATAGTTTGGCCCAGTCTCGAATCCGGCCCAATAGCTGAGAGGCTGGAATGCATCATGAATAAGCTGAACGGTCTGGGTCGCCTCGGTCCTATGGAATGAAGTAAAGGGCCGACATGATATATAGATCAAGGTATTGGGCTCACCTAATGCTCGTGTAGGAATCGTACCAATATTGTTTGACCGCATCCATAACGTCAGAGCCGTCATATCCAGCAGGCCTGGAATAGATTCATAGGTAACATCCCGCAAGACGGCGCGTGTTAACTTACTCGTTTAGAGGTGCAATGATAGGCACAACGTTCGACTGAGAGGCAAACATTGAGGCAATCGTCTGAATTATTTTGTTAGTCCGCTGGATGTTAGTCTGATTCGAGTGCCAGGTAGGAAACGACAATTTGTGTCCAGAGTTGTCATACCTAAGGAGGACATAATGAGGTAAGTTGACATATATCGTGCGATGCACAAACCCATTCTGGCTCCCCGGCGCACCATGAAGATCAATAATAAGCCTCAATCCGTGGTTTCCGGCCCATTGTGCTGCCTTCTGGAGGTAGGGTAATTGCCCTTGGATGTATGGTTCCCCGGGACCGACTTCAAATGCCCAATAGCCAATGGGAACACGGACGTGATTCAACCTGCGGGAAAATCGTCAACAGTCAATTGGCGGTCTACAGAAGAACTATGTACCCTGCAGCAGCAATATCAGCAAAATCGGCCTCAGTAATCCATGTGTTCCAGTGGTTCTGCAGAACACCCAATGCTGTATTGTAATCTTGGTATTGACCAAAAGTCCACTCGTCAACTATGGCGTCGTTCCCGGTATTGTCAAAGATACTCGGTGTGATCCATGGCTACGCGACAATTATATCACTGGAGAGAACGTTCGAAGCATTACATGCGCACCTCCAGGACAAGCCACCCGCCGAGGTTGACACCTCTGACTTTTTGGGATCCATAAGGGAAAGTAGGCTGGAAGGAGAGAACAAAGCCTGCGAGGGATATTCCCACGAGGGTCGAGGTAAGAAATCTCCACATTGAGAATGTACGAGGGAGACAGAATGGATGAACAACAAGACGAAGAAGCTCGACGTACCTGCATTTATAGGCACGGTGTCCGCCGCATCACTAATTCACCCCCGGGTGGGCCGAGGGTGTACGGAACTAGTGCGCGAAAGTTCGCCGAGACACGGGCTCAATTCCGTGAGCTCTAGATTAACGAAGAGACGGACTCGTCGCAGGAGTGCTTCCTCCTCCTATCAGTTATAGATGAACGCCAACGCTATGTGCATTTCCCCTGATAGTTGTGCTGGCTGGGCCCACGTCTCACCAGGCCAGGGTGGAATCGTTCCGAGTCGCAGTCTCTACTCTCAATCATTGATGGCCCTAGAGAAGCGTGTTTCTGGGGGTGTCGTTGAGATCCCTACAACAGTGGGGCCATGCGTTGCAGCGCACTTGCGGTGGGGATAAGCATGCTTCGTGAAGTGGATATACGACAACAAATACTGTCGTTTTTGTACATTTGTGTTCAAATCGAAGCTACGATCTCACCCAATTTAGTAAGTATGAATGGAGTACGGCGTTACTACAAGAATTCGAAGGCTTCGGCTGGCTCAACATCCACCTTAGAACCATCATCCATACAACGGGTTTTCATTATTGGAAAGTTAACTTCGATTTCAATATTCTCTTAGGAGCCGAATAGGCCTGAGGGCCCCGTGTGGCAGCATGCCTTCTAGCCGTTGGCAACGGAGAAGGATTGTCACGGAGTTGTTCTCACTGCAGAATGAGACCAAGACTTGTGCAAAGGAGCAGATACCCATCCAGTCTTTCGATCAATAAGAGCACAGTTGTTGAATATTTTCTACACTAGTACTCGTCGACAACTTGAAAGACAAACACGGACCAATAATATGTTGCACTCCCAATCCAATTTCAATTTGCAT
>JBBPMR010001347.1:0-10343 GCA_038090415.1 Rossbeevera mucosa | reverse complement strand
AGTCAGCATATGATGCGGATTACTAAGTGGATGAATAATGGATGAGTAATATCGATAATGTAATGATAGAATCTTCTAGAAAGAAATAGAAGATTGCATAACAAAGGACTCGGTCTAGAATTGATAATGTAAGATTACCAATTCAACACTCCTCCTCATTGAGATATTATCTAGATCTTGGCTGGATAGCCAGTAAGTCCAAGGCGAAGACAGCCTAATTGAAATTTATCGAAGGTTACATTTTTAGTGAGAATGTCTGCCTTTTGATCATTAGTTGGAATGTAGAAGAGTTCCAAGATTTTGAACTCATGAACCGCTTCTCGAATATAATGGTATTTGATAGCAATATGTTTCGATCGTCCTTCCTGTGCAGGATTAGACGCAAGAAACATAGCTCCTTGATTATCACAATTCAAGGGTAAAGGATATGTGATCTTATGACCAATCTCATTGAAGAGATTTCTGATCCAAGTAAGTTGCTTGGCAGTTTCGGTCATAGCAATGTATTCTGCTTCTGTAGAAGATAAAACAACAACTTTCTGTCGTCATGAATTCCAGGAAACAATACCGTCTGCAAGGAAGATACAATAACCAGTAGTTGATCGTCTCATCTCAAGATCACCTGCCCAATCAGTATCACAATATGCTGTGAAACTGCTGTTTGACTTTCCTTTAAATGTGATCGACATGTTGGAAGTATAGGCTAAATATCGAACAATGTAAAGTGCTCAATTGAGATGATCCTCAGAAGGATTGGCAGAGAATTGTGACATCTTGATCACTGCATATGCAAGATCAGGTCGAGTTCCAAGCATGATGTAAAGAAGAGATCCGATCACAGATTGGTATCTGGATTTGCATTTAGGATCTTCTACATCAATGTTAGGACTTGGATTATATCCAGAGGGTAAAGGAGTTCGTGCATGTTTTGCATTCTCTAGCTGGAAACGTTTAACAACTTTCTCAGCATAGGTAATCTGATCAAGTCTCAGAGTTCGATTCTTTCGATCTCTGGTAATTTGCATGCCTAGGTACTCTGTGGCATCTCCAAGATCTCGAGATTCCCATTTATCGGTGAAAATCTTTATATCTTTGAGGAGCAGTTGAAGATTACTACCCATAAAAAGTGCATCGTCAACGTAAACAACGAAAACAATCTTGTCCTTGCCTATGTATTTAATATAGACACCAGGATCTGAAATAGTGCGCTTGAATCCCATTTGTTGAAGGGATTTATGGAGTGCTTGATTCCATTTCAAAGCGGCTTGTTTAAGACCATAGATAGCCTTTCGAAGTTGACAGACTTTAGTCTCTTTTCCGTGTTTGAGGAAACGTTCTGGTTGTGTCATATATAACTCCTTGTTATCGTCAAGTTCTCCAAAGAGAAAGGCTGTTTTGATGTCTAGAGCTTTGATTTCCCAGTCTTCGAGCGTAGCTAATGCAAGAAGAAGGCGAACAGTTTCAAAGCGAGCAACGGGAGAGAAAGTTTCTTCAAAATCTATTCCATAGATTTGAGTAAAACCTTTTGCAATGAAGCGAGCTTTCTTTCGGCCATCGCTTTTCGTAGCATATACCCATCTCCCTGTGATAGGCTTTCTTCCTGATGGTAAATCAACAAGATCCCATACTTTTCGATCATGAAGAGATTTAATCTCTTCTTCCATCGCTTTCTGCCATAACTTTTGTTCTGCTGGGATAAATTTCTTTATGTCTCGGTAATGTACCAGTGTTTGACCAACAGCTATGGTCGCAGCAGTCATAAGTTGGTGTACCCACATGGAAGAGAATGATTGTGGTGTATCGTAAAGACCCTCCATATCTGTATCTAATAGATTAGTGGGTATCTCAGAAGACAAAGTCTCTGGAATTGGAGTTATATCCATTGAAGGAGTAATAGGAGATAACTCCTCCTGAATAGGAATAAGGGGTTCTCGCTTTTGCAGTAATAATTCTTTTTCAATCTCCAGTGGTGTTTTATCACCATAAACGTTTTCTGGAATAATTCGCTTCTTTGGTAAGCGATGAGATGTTCTTACTTTCATTGGTGGATCCTCTCTAACCACCTGAGATGGGCGATGTTGATGAGGTTGTGCACGAAACTCAGGTAGAGTTTGTGTAGGAAGACGTTGTGGTGGTAACCATCCTGTCCTTCTGACATGTTCCTGATAAGTGTTAGACGGTAGATTACTATTCTCTCGAGGTACTTTCAGAGTAGCTCGAGGTAAATCTGGTAATTCTGATTCACTCTCAGTGAATCTTTCTAACATTCATCATTTATGTTGATGTCGACGATCAGGAGATGTTTGAAAGTGAGCATCAGAAATATCTCTGGTTACTCCAGGTTTTAATGGTGATCGTTTCTCAGACTTTATGTCTGGAAATAGAGTTCTAGACATTTCTCATTGTGGAGTCTCAGGCAAAACATTGTCTAATGAATCGTCTGGTAAATGAGAGAAATCCCAAGGTTGGGAAGATTGTCTAGATTGTAATGATTGTGGTTCTGGCGATGGTGGTCTCCGTGGTGGTGGTTGAAGATCTATTCGAGGAACAGAGATGATCTGATCGGGATATTCTTTCCTGGAATGATCAGTATCAGGATTAGTAGGTTCCTCTATTGAATTATGGTCAATAGGTAGAGTTGGAATAGATGAAAGTCGGTCTATCGGTTTAGTGTTCTTTTGACAATAAGGAAATGTGAATTCATCGAAAGTGGCAGTGGAAGAGATGAATACTCTTCATCGAGAAGGGCACCAGAAGCGATATCCCTTCGTATCTGTTTCATAACCAATGAATACCATTTCTTCCGCCTTTGGTGCTAGTTTATTAACTTGTATATCCTTCGAAATGAAAACATATGCTTTCGATCCAAAGATACGGAAATAGGAAACATCCGGTTTCTTACCACTGAATATCTCAATAGGAGTCTTCCATCTGTGTCTGCGTAAGGGTTGTCGGTTATAGATGTGAAGTGCTGTCTCAACAGCATCCTGCCAAAAGGAGGGAGGCATGTTGGCATGTAGGCGCATGGCTTGTGCTTTGTCCATAATGGTGCAATTAAATCTCTCTGCATGACCATTCTGTTGTGGCAGATGAGGAATGGAATACTGGCGAGCGATACCTTTGGACGAGAAGAACCGTAAAAGTTCTTGTCCAAGATATTCCCCACCACGGTCCGAACGTACAGAGGTAAGAGAGAGACCAGTGACGGATTCAGCATGCAAAGTCATAGCCTGAAAACGAGAACCAGTGTCCGACTTGGCACGAAGAAAGGCCAGAAGGGCAAAAGCACTGCAATCGTCGATAAAAGTGAGCACCCAGCGACAGCGAGAACGAGATTCCAAAGGAAACTCAATGAGATCAGTGTGAACCAAACCAAGAACCCAAGAAGAACGCTTCAAAGAAGGACCAAGAGGACGTTCATGGGCCTTGCCATAAAGGCAGCCAGGACAAGGGGTGGTAGGGCGGGAAGAGATAGAAGGCAATCCAGAGGTGGAATGAGAAGCATGTTTGAGAGCATTGTCGGAGCAATGTCCCATGTGATGATGCCATAGTTCATAAGAAGACACATTCTGCAAGGAGTTAAGTTCTCCAGTAGGTGGAATTGGAACTGACTGAAACCAATGGAGAATATCACCAGGTGACGAGGCGGTCGCCCGAATCACAAGGTTGCCTTGCTCATCAAGAACATCAGTCGTTTTGCCTATAATAATCTGATAGCCTTGTAAAGCTAACTGATTAGTAGAAAGCAAGCGGCATGAAGCATCTGGAGAAAACCAGACTCCTGTCAAGGTAACGACACAGTCATTATATCCTTTGAGAAGGATTGTCCCAGGTCCAATCATTTTGATTGAGGTACCATCAACAATACGAGCATATTTGGTATCATCACCTAAAACAGTAAAGTCTGTTTTGAAAGGAGTAATATGATCGGAACAACCGGAATCAACCATCCAGTGATCGCTTATGAACTCCGTAGAACGGGAAAACTTAGATCCTGCCATATAACAATAAGAGGCATAGTCATCATTGTCAAAACTACTACAATCATTATCTCCCCAGTCGTCTATGTCAGGCTCTGAGGGTACACTATCGTCTCTATCTCTGGAATCTAAACCATGTTTCCAGGTACCATCTTTGTATCTCCGAGAATCTCCGTAGTAGTGTTCAAATTCTCGGGAAAGCGTCCTTACCTTCCCCTTACCCTTCTCTGCAGCAGTATAGCGTTTAAGCTGTAGATCTGCCTGTTGTCTCTCGTAAGGATTGATATGAGGCAGAGAGGTAGAGGAAGAGAACAGACGATAGGCGGCAATTTCCATGCCGCTTTCCTGATGATTGAGTAGATATTTAGTATCGACATCGGTACCAGCAGAGAGACAATCGAGATACTTCTCGATCTCGGCAGGACGTACATCCCATCCAGAATTGGAGACAGTACTCGACATGTCCTCTTCATCAGCTTGTGTGACCATGTAGTCATCTGCGAACTCATCCAGTAACGGATTCTGTTCAGGATTCTCATTAACGTTCCATGAAGAAACGAGATTGATATCGGTGAATCCACCGTGACCATAAGTAGTCACCTGTTCTTTCTTGGTACCTTGTACTGGTATTTCTACCTCGGATTCGTGTAGGTCAATGACCATAGATTCTTCATCTATTGTAGCCATGTTAGCAAACCCGACAGGATTCGCTTTTCCCTTTGTCTTCTTTCGATCCTGACGATGCTGAAAATTATCGGCATTATGCTTGCCACGATGTGTGGATGCACCTCGCCCTCTGGTAGAACCTCCACGACCATGTGTAGCTCGTCCTTGAAAGGAATTATTGGGTCTCGAACCGGATTGGTTATTCTGGTTCGGAAAAGAGGAATTCTGGTTTTGGTTATTGCCAGAGTTCCAAGGACGTTGAGGACCAGGTCCTCTGTGAAGCGCGGTGGTGCAGTTGGCAGAAGAGAACGATTCGGAGGCAGAAAAATGATGGGCCAAGGATCGAGAGGTAAGACCGGAGCATTGAGTGTTAACTTCCTTCGAGATACGAGGAAGCATACTGTCGACGGTGAAGTCGGCTTGTTCAATGGTTTGAATGACATGAGAGATCATGCCATCGAAGGAGGAAGGGAGGTGAGAGAGAAGAATCATGGCCTTGAGTTCGGGGGTATAGTAAGGCCAGCAGCTTCCAGCTGTGTAAACATCGAGGTGATGGTAGACAACCCCTCGGAAAGTTTATTAGTCTCGATCCTCACTCAGAGAAGATCGGAAAAGATCATGAACTGGCCGGGAATACCCCTTTTCCCAAAGAGAGACTCCATCTTATCCCATAACTTTTTAGATAAGGAAGGATGGGTAACGGTGCCTTCTTGCATGTAGTCCCAAACTACTTGTGCTTGTAACTCCACGCTTATGGTAGTGGCTAAGAAGCCAACAATTTTGTAGTCGATGGCGATCCACTTGTCCTTATCCGCCTGAGTAGCGGCTGTGGTACAGGCAGCATGAGTGTGGGTACCAGTGATAAAACACCAACTGCCAAGCATTTGAAGGGGACCTCGCAGGGCAATGCGCCATGCGGTATAGTTGAAGGCACCAACAAGAACAGGAACATGAGCAAGATGATCTTTGGTGACAACAAAGTCGGAAGGAGTTTGATTTGCGGCCATGATGATACTAGAAAAGATATGAAAACAGGATCTGTACAAAAGGATCAGCGTCTGGAATTAGATTATCAAAGAATAAGAATGGAATGTCGCCTGTATCCTCTTCCTTTTCATTTCCTTGTTCCTCGAGAGTGACCTCGGTAACTTCCTCAGAAATCCCAAATTGAGTTTCTGGTTCCTCAATAGGTGACATGTATCCCGGCATCCTATGTCCATATCCAGATAGAAGAATGTCTTCTGCTTCTTCTTCTTCCATGGTAGCTTTGTATCGTTCAGCACAGTCCTGCCAACGAGACCAGTGACGAAGCTTCCATGCTTCTCTTCTTTCTCCTCTATTACTTCTATCTTTTTCCCATTTCGTACCCCGAAAGTCTTTATAGACTTCTCTGACAATGTCAGGACTGACCGTTTTGGTCATTGGCCAATAGTGTACAGTATTTGGTACAGCGTTATCTCTACATATAGTTTTGAAGTGTTTGAAAGCTAAGGTAGGAAAGTAATGTTCGTTGTACACGTAGTAATCATCGGGGTCTCCGGGTTGAACCGGGTAATGGAGAAGATAACAATGATAATAGGGAAGATCCCAAGTATGGAGAAAGAGATGAATAAAAGAAGAAAAAATGTACGTATCAAACTCAGTAAGGTGCCACCTGAGCCTTTGCCTGCGTTCGCGTACGTATAGGCCGTCCATGGGAGGAAGTGGCCAGTATGGACTCAGTGTCATAGACAACACATTGTCTCCGTAGCGTCCGATCCACATTTTTTGGCTCGGAGTCAAGTTGTCCATGAGCGACAGCAATACCGGATCTGTGATAACAAAAAACATTTGTAATAAGATCCAAATCTACCTGTCCAATGCTTAAACGGTAAAGGGGACCTAACGAAAATCGTCGTAAGCAATTTAGTGCCCAATCACAAGTAGCTGAGTTGAGAATAAGGGCTCAAAGGATGAGATAGACCGGGTTACGGTCATAGAAGTTCATCCTTTGCTTACGATCGAAGTCCGCATTCCATTCCTGAATCGTTAAGACCTCCCTATGGTATGGCGTCCAAGGTACCGAGTAGTGAGCACTGTGGACGTGATTGGGGAAATGAAGTGAAGAATAGAGCTCTTGACATTCGAGGAATTGTCGAGGAAAGTGGTGAGTATGGATCACTTCATATCCTTGCCAGTGAATTAGGGAGTTGACCAGGAAGGGGTCATCGTTGGTCATAGTTGAAGGGGCCCAGCCGATAGATGTAGCGAGAGAGAAGAGGGATTCGTTGGGAAATGAAAAAGTCATGGCGATGTTGGGCATCCAAGCAGGAGCATTCCAAGTAAGGGGAGAGATCTCTGGTTCTATGAAAAGGACCGGGTAAGTGAGGTGCTTTTGAAGGCGCAGATCAAGAGGGGAAATAAGGTCCATCTTTGTGGACTATTGGCATATCGACAGTGAAGTTGACATCCAGAGACGACCCTCTTGAGGGTCATTCTGCTTGGCAACGATCGCCGTTACCATCTCCAACTCTCCTACTTCTCCTTCTTCGGCTGGTGCTTCGAACCTGAGTAGCTCCAGGGCTTCCTTCAGGTAATCGACGTGGCGGTAGGCCACGACGGAGAGTTCCGATAGGTTCCATGGTAGTTCCAAGCGAGGCATGGCGAGGAGACGAGGGACGAGGTTCGAGAGGGAAGTTGGAACTTGTGGGAGGTGGTGGAACCGGGAGAGGAATCTCTGAAAGAGGGGAGCGTTGATCGGATGAGGATGATGGAGGGACAAGGTTGACTCCAGCAATATCTGAGATAAGCTGGGGAAGGATGGGATCTAGCAGTGAAAGCTCAGCTCGTTGGACTTCAGCCTGCATAAGCGGTGGCTGAGAAAGGAGGGAGCTGGAAGAGGTGGTTCCCTGGCATGGATGAGTGGTTGGAATGGGAGTGGAAGGACGACAACGAAGTTGAAAATTTCTTATGGATGGAGTTGGAATCGGACGTTGATTATTAGCACTGGTCTGTGCGGCTCGAGCAAATGCAGCGTTAGCGTAAAGGAAGCTCAGGAAGATAAAAGAGCACCTGGTGCAATGTTGTCCTAATCATCCAAACAAAACCGTTACTGCATTACAAACTGCAGAATTGTATAGAGATCATGTGTGGAAGTACCATGGTTTACCAAACTCGATCATTTCCGATAGGGGACCGCAATTTGCAAGTCAAACGATGATAGATTTATTGAAACTCCTAAAAATTGAAAAGCGGATGTCTACAGCATATCATCCTCAAACAAATGGACAAACAGAATGTGTCAATAGAGAATTGGCGCAATTTCTTCGCCTTTTCATTGCAGAAAAACAAAGTGATTGGATAGACTGGCTTTCATTAGCACAATTCAACTTGAACAACACACAATCATCATCTACCAAATTCTCGCCGTTCCAATTGACAAAAACATAGAGTCCACATATGGGTTTCAAACCCACATCTGTAAAGAGCCCTGCAGCAAGAGACTTCGCTGCAGATATGCAAACTGCTCACGAAAATATGGAGAAAAATAGAGAAAAGATGCGCCGTCAGGCAGATAAACATAGATCTGATGCACCTGGTTACAAACCTGGTGACTTCGTGTGGTTATCCACCAAACATCTGGATATTGCCGATAGACCCTCGAAAAAGCTTACAGAACGCTGGATTGGACCTTATCAAGTCATTAAAACATATGGAAATGCCGTGGAACTTTTGTTCTCCAAAACTATTCGTGCTCATCCAATTGTTAATGTTTCGTGTGTTAAACCACATGTGGAAACACTTGAAAATCAACCCCTTGTCCGTTCTGGCCCTGTTACTGTTAATGATGAAGGGTCGGAAGAATATGAGATTGAATATATTGTGGATTCTCGACCTATTGGTCATGGTTTCCAGTATCTTATCCATTGGAAAGGATATGATGAGTCTGAGCGCACTTGGCAAGCCGCCTCATCCTTGGGAAATGCAAAAGATGCGATTGAAGAATTTCATCGTAAATTCCCTAATGCTTCTCATCGATTGAAAATATCTTGTGGTCTCTTCGACCAGGTTTTTGGGCGTCAGCTCAATAACTTCACCTCTGGTTCTACGGAATATTGATCATCGTTCCTGCTTGTGCGCTTCTGGGTGCCTTGCTTGCAGATAGTTCTTATTCTTAATCTGGAATCTCAACCCTAGTTGGGGGGTGATGTTATGACCCTCATTTTTGACCTAAGTCTTAAGCGCTCGAGTTATCTTATCTAGGCGCGCGCCTATCTTATCTTATCTTATCGGATTAGATTAGCGCTTGCAGTCATCTTATCGAGTCACGTGATTGAGGTCTAGAACCTATGATGTCACAATGGTCTAGAACATGATGACATATGATGTCATACCTCATGGTTTATGCATGGCACACAGCCCTGCCTCATTGTTAACATGTGTGCACTGGTTTGCCTCATGTTCTCCTCATGGATCACATAACCTGTGCTCCTCATTGCAACCTCATGGTATAATATATCTTTATATAGTAGTTACTCTCACGATACGTCATACATTATCTCACACTTGCCCTAATGTACACCTCATGTAGAACATGTGTACCGTAGTATATATTGAATGAAGCACCAGCCAGACTTCTTAGTCTGTTCTGGTTGATTCCCGACCATAACTTGCCCCCTCCTCTTGAGTGTGTTTCTTAGTGGGTAACTTAGTGCCATTTCTGTATAGATTTGGTCGTTGCCAACACTAAGTGTCATGTTGAAAGCTGTCAAGTCTGGCAGATTAGGAAATATAAGCTACATTTTATTATAATTTACTGCTACACTACTAAATAAAGGGATTTGGGAATTCCCTTGGGTGCAGTATGCAATGAGGGAAAGACTTGGTGGAGAACTCACTAGTAATTTGAGGAGATTGCTTATCAAAGCAGGTAGAAATATAACAGTAGAACTGCTTGTATTTATCAGGGCTATCTTCAAGCCCTTATATACTACATGAATACCATTTATCTATGTGTATGAAATGGATAAAGAGAGAATAGCGGGCCGAAGATTTAACTCTATAGATAAAATATAAAGATCAAGCTAATGAGTAAGCTGAAACAAAGAATAACCAGTAGCATATGAATCTCTATCTAAATATCAAATGATAAGAACAAAGATAAGTAAGTAACAGTGTCAGAATGACATTGACCTATGGTAGATAACAATGTGTCAATGATTTACATGTGTAACTTGATACATTACCAATAGGAAGATCAATTTAATGATCAGTAGCTATAGTATCCTAATTGGGTTATCAAAGCGAGATCAGTGTATTGATCCCTTGTTTAGGGCAGATTAGATGTGCCTTAGATAGCGCTTCTCAGTACATGCATCATATAGTGCAGTACTGGTACATTTACTAATGCTATTAGCATATATGTAGTAGATAAGGCTTATTAGCCTAATGTAACTCGAGTAACACTTAATGTTACTACCAAGCGCTGCCCTATAGACACTTGTGTGTGTGTCTAGGTCGATGATTAGTGTAGTAACTTAATTACCATCACTAATTCCAACACTGAACTACTGTTGGGTTTGTCTCGCTGTGACTCGCATCAGAACTTTTACAAAAGTCTTATTTGCGCTAACCGTCGGTTATATGAACTTACCGGTCTTATGGAACGCTTAGACGTGTTCCATAAGACCGGTAAGTTCATACGAGACATTTCACCAG
>JBBPMR010001346.1:0-10345 GCA_038090415.1 Rossbeevera mucosa | reverse complement strand
AACACCTGTTTGTAGCAAGGCATGCTTCTCTTCCATTCCGCATAGCCTTGCCTCACTTTTGCATCATGGTAAGCATAGCCTTGCCTCATTGTAGTAGCATGTAGTATAGCCTTCGTCCTCATGGATGCAGCATGTATTGTAGTATATATACTTGAATGCAGCAACGGAACAAGCCAGTCTTGTTCTCGTTGGATTCCCTTTGCCAACAATCTTTCTTCTTAGTTGAGTTCAAGTGCAGCACCTAGACTATCGTCAAAGGTTGCCTTCAGCTACAACAGTACCTTAGGCTCTACACCCTAGAAAAACAAGATAAATGGGCAGAACTACTAGCAATTGCCCAGTTTACGTATAATAACACTCAGTCATCAGCTACTGGATTTTCACTGTTCCAAGTGAACAAAACCTTCGAACCCAGACTTGGTTTTGAAGTTGTCCCATCCAAAGCCCCTGCAGCCGTGGACTTGGTATCTCAGATGAGATCCAATCGGGAAAGTGCTAGAAGCACATTAGAGAAAACACATGAGAGGATCAAGGAACAAATTGATTGTCATTGTTCTGAAGCGCCCCCCTACAAGATAGGAGATCAAGTGTGGCTCTCATCTGAACATCTCTCCATGGGCTTGTCTAGAACTTGCCCAAAGTTGAATGATCGATGGATTGGACCATACAGGATTATGGATCATAAAAATAAAAATGCTGTAACCTTGGCATTGCCTAGTGGCAGCCGTGCTCACAACATGGTTAATGTTTCAAGGGTGAAACCCTACTTAGAACCTCTTGCAGGTCAACCCATCATTTGCCCAGGTCCAGTGGTGATTGATGATGAGGGTACCACAGAGTTTGAAGTAGATTATATCATAGATCGATGCAAGCATGGACGCGGATTCCAGTACTTGGTACACTGGAAAGGCTATTCGGAGGCCGACAGGACTTGGGAGCCTGCTCAAAATCTTACTTGTGCACAGGAGGTACTCAACTCTTTTGACATGAATCATTCGAAATCGATTCAGATGGTGTATGACTCTGACAAATCTGAAGTTGAGTCGATCTTCTCTCCAGAGTGTGCTGAGGCTTGGCCTAGTGACTCTGAGGATCTGGAATCTCCTCCCTAGAAGGGGGGTAATGTTGCAAACGCTAGTCGTCACTAGTTACTTTTTCACTTTAGCGCCTATAGCGCCTATTCCTTTTCTTTCCTTTTGTACAAGTCCAGAGCGCCCTAAATGTAGCACAAGCGCTCAGTCCTTTATCTCTTATCTTATCACACTGCATTATGTAATATGATGTCATCATGACATCACAATCTAGACTTACATGCAGCATCAGCAAGGCATGCTTTTCTTCCATTCCGCATAGCCTTAACCTCACCTTAGCATTAAGGTAAGCATAGTCTTGCCTCACTATAAACACATGTAGTATAGCCATAGCACAGCTTGTCAGTAGTATATATACTTGAATGCAGCAACGGAACAAGCCAGTCTTGTTCTCATTGGATACCCTTTGCCAACACCTTTCTCCCCTTAGTTAAGTTCGAGTGTGTGGCACCTAGACTTCATCAAAGGTTGCCTTCAACAAGGGGGTCGAGGAGTCTTGAGGATCACAGGGATCAAGATGACAAGGTTCTTCAAGGGTTGAGAGATCAAAGACAAGAGTCTGAGAGCGACAAAGAAAATCTAGGAAACTGGGTGAGAGCTCAGAGGTTGAAGTGTCCTTTCAAGTGCAGGATGAGGTCACGCAGAGGTTCCAAAAAATAAAGGATATATTCCAAGGTGTATTTAGGAGAATACTTGAGGAGGTCAAGGTTAGAGGAAAAGGAGGAGTGATGTCAAGTCGCTTTATAAGTAGGAAAAGAACAATAGGAGTGACTATGATTGGTTGAATAAAGTGGTGTCATGGAACACTATGGAAAGCTGTGGAATGAGTAGGTAATCCATAGTAAGGAACAGTAAGAAACTGCGAATGACTAAGTATACATGAAGGAGGTGATAGAGAAAGAGACATAGAGGGTGAAAGGAAGAGAGGAGGAGAAGAGAAAGACGGGGGTCCATATGAATTGTAACATTACCCCCTTAGTAGATTCTAAACATCACTGATGTTTTCACATCCTTGGCGACCCAGTCATGTTGCTGATTGCAACATCATCATACTTGAAGGGCTCCTCATTGTCCATGCCCTAGGCCTTGGCATGATTATTCTCCCACCTTTGGTTTTCTTTGGTGATGTGGTCCCACCAACAGAATTCTTTCTGAATTGGGGAAGGGAGACGAGAGGGAGGTTGGTGGTAAGATTGTTGGGAGGAGGTGGCAGAAGAGGTAGCTTGGGAGCAACAAGTGTGGCGATGAGGGTTAGGAGGGGGGATAGGAAGAGGTTGAGCAGCTGGACAATGAGCTTGTGGGTGGCCAGGGGCAGTGACAAGGCAAAGAGGGCATTCATAGCTTCTGCAATCGACTCGTTTGTGGCCTTGATGGTGGCACACATAGCAGGTGGAGGAGTAGTCGGGGTGACTGCGCGGGAGGACCACTTCATTACTGTCTAGAACTGCCTGTCGTTCCACCTGGTTGAAGTCTGCCTCAATCCGGGCAAGCACTTGTTCTTTCTCTGGATATAAGGGGGATGAGCTAGCTGAGGGGGTAGTAGGAACATCTTGGGAAGGGTCATCATGGAGGTCTGAATCTGAGATAAGAGCATCTGTGAGTCTGTCTAGGAGGGGGTGGTGGGGTTGATGAAGAATGGCATTAGCGTTGAAAAGGGCATCAACCATGCCCAACTGGTCTAGAAGCAGAAGAAGGGCAAGGGCTTGGGTTTTTGTGACCTCCTTAAGGATGGAGATGAAGAGTTGAGCAAAGGGGTCCTCTGACCTCAGAAAAGAGCAAGGAAGGTGGTCAATGGTGATGGAGAGACGGAGGTTTTGCATAAATGCCTATCTGGCAAGGTGGAGGAGGGAATCGGTGTCGAGGAGGAGGTCTAAGGTGGGGGCAAGGCAAGAGTCACGAAGCTAGGAGTTGATAAGGTCAAGGTTTCCTTCCTCAGAGAAGGAGAGAAGGTGGTGGGTGAAGGGGAGGTCTATGGGGGAGCTGGAGGAAGAACCAAAAGTGGAAGAGTCCATAGTTTCGAAGGGGATGTTTAGTGATGAGTGGGTGGTTTGTTGCTGGGGGAAAAGACAGAGGGGTGGGCCTTCTTGTAAGCATCCAAGACTGACTTGGCATGTTTGAGTTCCTTGTCAGGTACCCAGGAGTCTTCTTTGGCTGAGTAACCCTTCCATCAGATCAGGAAGTGGCGCTTCTGTGACAGCCCCTTGTAACGTACAATCTTCTCGATTTCATACTCTTCCTCGCCTTCTATAAGGTCTGGAGGGGGTGATGGGAAGTTGGGACCATAGACAAGGTTTTCATGATATAAAGATAGAAGAGAAGCATGGAACACGTTGTGGATGTGCCAGGCTTTGGGAAGGTGGAGTTTGTAGGTGATCAGAGATAAGATGTTGGTGATAGTGAAGGGTCCTTCTCGCTTAGTGGCAAGTTTTGGGGAGGCTAAGGAGCATCAAAGGTTCCTGGCTTCCAGCCAGACTTTGTCTCCCTTTGAGAATGGTTTGAAGGCTTTGGTGGATCGAGCCTTCATCATCTGGCAAGCCAGTTCATGGGCAGCTAGGGCTTCATCTCGAGTGGTGGAGAGTTTCTGGAGTCTTGCTTCGACTGCAGGGATGTTGGACTTGGAGATTACTAATGGGAAGGAGTGGGGTTCATATTCCATCATAAGGAAGAATGGTGACTTCTCTGTAATGGAATGAGGGTGGTGATTGTGGGCAAATTCGGCATGGAAGATGTGTTCTGCCCATCCGGTGGGGTTGTCATGGCAGTAGATGCAGAGGAACATCTCTACCTCCTGGTTAACTCTCTCAGTTTCACCATCAGTTTGGGGGTGGTAGGCTGTGGACAAAGAGAGGGTGTATCCAATGAGCTTTGCAAGTTCTTTGGAAAAGGCAGAAGTGAACTGGGGACCTCAATCTGAGATGATTTTATCATAGAGTCCAAACCAGGTGTAGACCTTGTGAAAGAAAAGATTGGCTATCCCTTCTGCAGTGACCATTTTCATGGTAGGGCAAAGAATTACCCCCTTAGTAAGACCATGGTCAACCATGATCAACAGAGAATTGAAGCCATCAGAGAGACGGAGGTCTGTGATCAGGTCACAGAAGACTTGCTGGAAGGGGTGAGAGCAGGAGGAGGCAATGGGGTTGAGTGGGGGGGGCGGTGGAATGGGTGTTGACCTTGTTTTGCTGGCAGGTAGTGCAGCCTTCAACATATTTCCGGACAAAGTGGGCTAGACTATGCCACCAGAATTCAGAGGCAACCAGCTGACATGTTTTGAGATAACCAGAATGCCCAGCAGAGAGGTGATCATGGGACTGAGCGACAATGGACTGGCACAGCTAGAGGTCATTTGGGACATAAACATGGCCTTGGTAGATGAGGATACCAGCATCATATTGCCAGTCTGAGAGTTGAGAGTGAAATTTGGAGGGAAGATCACCCTCAATAGCATGAACGGAGTCCAGGACAAGGGGGTCAGAGGAGGAGGAGAGGGTGATCTTGTCTGAGAGGGCAATGTTGATGAGGTTTACAAAGAGTGATGGGGGGATCAGAGTGACATTGTCATTGTCAGTGTCAGTGTCAGGAATAAGGTCAGGCTGACAAGATAGCACATCTGAGGCTGTGAGGAGTTTACCAGGGACATGAATGAGTTTGAGGTTGGAGTCAGCAATGTCCAAGAGCCAACGAGCTTGTCAATGATTCAACTTCTGAGGTTGGTGGAAGTAGATGAGGTTTTTGTGGTCAGTGAAGACCTGGATGGGGAATGGGGAACCATGGAGATATTGTCACCAGGATTTTAGAGCACAGATAACAGCAAGAAGTTCTCTGTCATAGATGTCATAGTTCCGTTCTGCAGCAGTGAAAGATTAAGAAAGGTAGAAGCATGGTTTCCAGTCACCATTGGTGTCGGTTTGGAGGAGGATGCCTCCAGTTGCATACTTGAAGGCATCAGTGGTGATGGCAAAGGGTTTATATAGGTCTGGGAGGGAGAGGATCGGTTTCGAAAGGAATGCTGCTTTCAGGGAGTCAAAGGCAGTTTGACAGATGGAGGACCAGTTCCATGGTTAGGTCTTCTTGGTGAGATCAATGAGGGGGCAGGCAATGTTGGAGTAGTTTGGAATGAAACAATGATAGAAGTTTGCAAAGCCTAGAAAGGACTGAACATCTTTGAGCTTAGAAGAAGTGGGCCAGTCAGCAATACCCACTAACTTCACAGGGTCCATGGTGAGGTGTCCAGGCTTGACAATCATCCCTAGATATTCTACCTCTGAGGTGGCGAAGTTGCACTTCTCAAGCTTGAGGTGGAGATCTAACTCCATCATGTGCTGAAGGACTCGTTTGGTGCGTTCTTCATGGGTGGCTTTATCTGGCGAAAAGATGAGGAGGTCGTCCATATAGATTACCAGCCATCCTTCAGTGATGAGATTACAAAATGAGTCGTTCATGAAATGTTGAAAGGTGGCAGGGAAGTTGGTGAGACCAAAGAACATGACTGTGGGCTCAAAGAGGCCTTTGTGGGTGTTGAAGGATGCTATTGCCTTGTTTCACAAAAAGAATCCTAGTGCACCTCGTTGTTTTAATATGTCTCATGCATTGTTCCAGGGTGTTTTTAATACCCCTGTGATAAACTATACCTCTGGATCTACTGAATATTGAGATCTGTTCCTGGGCTATGCTCCCTTGCATTTTCTCTTGGTGATCTGGAATCTCACTCCTAGTATGGGGGTAATGTTACAAACCCTCTTTTGCAACCTACAACATGAGCTACCATGCCTTCAGCATGCACTAGCCATGAGGTATGACATCATAGTGGTCTAGACTCGAGTCACGTGACATGATAAGATAAAGTCGAGCGCTTGATTGATAAGATAGGATAGATGCGCGCTTAGATAAGATAAGATAAAATGAGCACTAAGGCTAGTTCTAGACCACCGTTCCCACGAGCATGTGAACACTTAGTACATATATAGTAGATTATCTCACACTACATCATCGCATCAGTAAGCACCTGCCCTAAAGCAGCCTTATTGTAGCCTCATGTATCATAGTATATTACAATGCCAGTACCAGCCAGACACTCCAGTCTGTTCTGGTTAATTTTCTGCCTTTACAGTTCCCCCTTGAGTTCTTGTCTTTTGTGGTGACTTAGTTCATTGCCTGTATAGGTTTTGGCATTGCCAACACTATGTGGACCAACACTGCATATGTTCTATGTTTGTCTTTCAGATATGCCTCCCAATTCATTTTGAAGTAAATCTCTATTTTTATTCATTATTCTTTGAAGCGGTTATATGCTCTGTTGAAGTTTCCCAGGTCAGGAACTATGGTGACTTTCTTGTTGACTATTGTAGAGACAGTCCCTCTATCTATGGCATTGATGTCCTTCTCTGCTTTTATCCATGCTATGTCAGACTCATTTTCAGCTCTGAACAGCTGGTTCTTTAGGGTCTGGTTCTCTGCTTGCACTTTGCTTAAGCAGGCAGAGATCTCTGAGAGTTGTGCAAGAATCTCAATGACATCTTGTGGTGGTCTGATTAAAGGGGCAATTATAAATTCTACTGTGGCTTTGTATTCATGGAATTTGCCTTATTGATTCACTAGAGGACCTTGTCCAATCAGAGAGTCGAGGAATTGATTTCTAACATGGTATACTGTATGTTGGCAATGACAAAACCTATACAGGAATTGCACTAGATCACCCACAATCAAACAAGACTTAGAGACTAGGGGAACTGTTTAGTCAGGAATCAACCAGAACAGACTGAGGAGTCTGGTGTTATGACTTGCCCCTACTCTTTTCCTTTCACTCCTTCTTTCCCTCTTTGTCAATGCTTATCACTATGCCTTCCTCTTATCAATCATTTACTCACAGTATTTCAGTCATCTGCAGTCTTCATGACTCATTCATAACTGCGGATTACCTATCCCTTCTTACTCATGATTATTCACCTGCTTCATCATCTGCTGAGTGTACAATTACTCACCTGCAGCTTCATTACTCATCCATACTGTGGATGACACATCTCCTTCCATAATGTTCCATCTCTTTCTTATATAAACTCTAGACACTCATCTTGTAACACCAAGCTAGAGCTACTCAAATCACACTCGATACTCTCGAATATACCTGCTCTCAGCACAGTCCTTAGTCCCTCTGAGCATGTGCTCCTCATTCTAGTCCTTATCAACCCAAGGCTCTTCCCTTTGGTCTCCTCAGCCAAGTCCTTGTGTTTTACTTTGTGGTGAAGCTCACTAGGCACCCCTTAGCCCTTCGTCATCCTCTGGTGTCTACCTTAGGACTCCTCAGCCCTAGCCCTAGTACCCATCGAGTCTACAACCGACCCTACCTAGGCCAATCATAATGTCTGGCTGGCGCTGCGTTCAATATATACTATAGTACACATGTTCTACATGAGGTGTGCACTAGGGCAGGCGTGAGACACAGTCACATGCTCATGAGAGTAACTATCTATAATAAATTAGACTACAATAAAGCTACCATGTGTTAAGCATGCACTAGCCATGAGGAGCACAGGTTATGTGATCCATAAGGTGACAATAAGGCAGGGCTGTATGCCATGTCGATACAATGTGTTGTGATGTCATTATGATGTCATAGGTCTAGACCTCAATCATGTGACATGATAAGATCAGATAAGATAAGATAGGTGCACATCTAGATAAGATAACTTGAGCACTTAAGACTTAGATTAAAAATGAGAGTCATAACAGTATGGCCACATGTCTAAGTCTGTAATGCTGTGGAGCTGCAGATGCTCAATAGGTCTTACTGCAGGGTCCACTACTTCTTCCCACTTTGGGACAGGTACTGTTTCTTGGGTGGCACTGAAGTTGCCAAGAATGAAACTAATGATGTCTTCCCCATCAAAATCCAGGATGACTAACTTGTGACTAATCAGATGATACTCACATAGAGACCAACTACTGATTCTTTACTTGAGTGATACTCACAAAGAGACCAATTACCAAGTAGCTATACCTAAAAACAAAAAACTATACTAACAGAGTCACGAGCTATGTTCATTTGTTGGCATGAGTCAAAAGAACCAGGTATGCCTGGCTACAGCACAGATTTAGTTCTGGACCAAGTGTGACACAGTACTGCCAACAACTCTCTCCCTTAGTTAAGTTCGAGTGCAGCACCTAGACTTTCATCAAAAGTTGCCTTCAGTAATAGTAGTAGTATAAATATGAATGCAGAACAACTGAACAAGCCAGTCTTGTTCTGGTTGAATTCTCTTGATCTACCAGTTCCACTATCCTAAGCTTGTGTTACAATTCATATGGACCCCCATCTCTTTTCTCTCTTCCTTCCCTTCTTTTGCTCTCCATGCCCATTTCTCTATCTCCACTTTTGTGTATACTTAGTCATCCACAGCTTCTTACTGTTTCTTACTGTGGATTATCTACCCATTCCACCATATTCCATAGCATTCTATGGCACCACTTTTACCAACCAATCATGGTCATTTCTATTGTTCCTTTCTCTACTTATAAGCAACTCAACTTCACCTTTAGTTTCTCTAACCTTGACCTCCTCTGTTGGCAATGACCAATCCTATACATGTTATGTTTCATTGTTTCATTTCCCTGTTTCACCTATTCTCACTACAGATTACCGAGTCTCTGCATTCAAATCATGCTTAGGCCATTTCTTTTCTTCTATAATGACATAATACCCTTAATCCACTTCTGCTTACCTCATTTGCCTTAGTCATCATTTCCTCCACAACTCATTCTCGTTTTGTCACCATGACTCATGCTAACTCACTTTATTTGTAACCATTACCAATCCGCAGTATTCTAACTCATCTTCATTTCCCTGTACTTATATAAACCCTTCCATACCATCCATTCTCCCTAAGTGAGATCTCCTCTTACCTCTGTATTCTCGTACTCTCTGCAATCTAGCCATCCCTTGTCCTCCCTTTTGTTGGGTAAACCTCTGTGAGTCTTCGTCCTCCTCTTGACTGGACGCTTGACTAGTAACACTCCACTTGATTGTGTTACAAGTCGCTTCGACATTCAATCAAACAACATCTGCGACCACCACCTCAAAGCGGTATCCTTAACCTTTGTCTATTCTGACGATACCCTTGTTCTTGTTTCACTAGAGGCTGCGTGTTACGACTGGCCTGGATAGGGTCGGTAGTAGACTCGATGGATGCTAAGGCTAGGGCGGAGGAGTTCTAAGGTAGACACCAGAGGACAACGAAGGACTGAGGGAGTCCGAAGGGGAAGGCCTAAGGACGACTCAGGCTAAGGGTTACCTTGAGAGCTTCACCACGAAGCGTAATACAAGGGTTTGGACTAGGGAGACCGAAGGGGAAGGCCTTGGGTCAACAAAGGACTAGAGTGGAGAGCACACACTCAGAGAGGCTTGAAGTGATGCTGAGAGCAGGTATATTTCGAGAGTATTGAGTAGCTCTAGCTTGGGGTTACAGGGATGAGTATCTAGGGCTTATATAGGAAAGGGATGGAATGTCATGGAACATGACAGAAGGGAATGTGTCATCCGCAGTATGGATGAGTCAGAAGAACTGTGGATGAGTAATTGTACACTAAGCTGATGACGAAGCAAGTGAGTCATGATGAGTAAGAGGAAGGTTGGTAATCCACAGTTATGGATGAGTCAGGAAGACTGCAGATGACTAAAGTACTGTGAATAAACGATCGATATGAGAAAGGCATAGTGGTAGGCATTAACGAAGAGAGAGAGGAGAAGAGAAAGCAAAAGAGTAGGGGCAAGTTATAACACTGCGCTCATTCCTACCCAGACCAAGCATAACAATACAGGAATGGCACTAAGTCACCTACTTAAGAGACAAACTATGGAGAGGGGGCAAGTTATGGCCAGGAATCAACCAGAATAGACTAAGGAGTCTGGCTGGTGCTGCATTCAATATATACTACAATACACATGTTCTATATGAGGCATACACTAGGGCAAGTGTGGGTAGGGATGAGCATGGGTATGGCATACCCACATGGATTGTGGGTATGGGTATGAATGGGTATGGGTATGGGTGGTGGGTATGGATATGGGTACCAGTTGTATCCTATTGTTTATACCATATTGGAAGTGGTGTGCAATGTATAATGAAGTGTGAGAGTCAACAGACCATGTGAAAAAGTCTAAAATGGGCGCTACACAAGGTAGATCTATGACCAGGTGAGTACGTCCTCATCCTACTCCCTCCCTCACACAGCAGCAATGCACCTGCAGCACGTCCCCT
>JBBPMR010001345.1:0-10345 GCA_038090415.1 Rossbeevera mucosa | reverse complement strand
TACAATCTGTTCTACAGTTATATTTCTACCTGCTTTGATAAGCAATCTCCTCAAATTACTGGTGAGTTCTCCACCGAGTCTTTCCCTCATTGCATACTGCACCCAGAGAGATTCCCAAATCTCTTTATGAGGTGGTGTTGGTAGAGGCCCACTGTGTGACCCAAGCATAGATTCCAGTACATTTACAAGCCATTCCATAGCATCACTCCCTTTCACTGTTACGGTCCATTGTTTCTTTTCTTCTTTCGGTTCTCGCTCCAGACTACCAAGTCCTATGCTCGAACCTCTCCTGGACTATCCGTTCTCTTCTCCTTTGTTTCCCTCTGTTCTCCTGTGCTCACCATGACTTCCCTTTGTCTCTCCCTGCTTCTGGGAACTCCCCTTGCCCTCCTTGTTGTTCCCCTTTGCCCTTCTCTGTTTCCCCTTTGCCCTAGAGGCCTAGACCCTTACTTATCTGCAGTCTTCATGACTCATTCCATACTGCGGATTACTCATACCCTTTACCCTTGCTACGTCATCTGCTTAGTGTATCCTTACTCATCCGCAGTCTTTATGACTCATTCATACTGTGGCTGACACATACCCTTCGGTCATGTTCCATGACCTTCCATTCCCTTAGTATATATACCCTAGACACTCATCCATGTACACTAAGCTAGAGCTACTCGATTATCCCTCGATACCCTCAATCCATTTGCTCTTAGCCAACCCTTGTCCTCTCTGAGCGTGTGCTCCTCTCCCTCTGAGCATGTGCTCCTCATCTCTAGTCCCCTCATTGTCCTTAGGCCTTCCCCTTCAGACTCCTTAGCCAAGTCTTTGTGTTTCGCTTCACGGTGAAGCTCACTAAAGCACCCTAGCCCTTAGTCGTACTTAGGCTCTGCCTTTTGGACTCCCCTTAGTCCTTCGTCATCCCTAGGTGTCTACCTTTGGACTCCTCAGCCTTAGCTCCACTACCCATGGAATCTACAACCAACCCTACCTGGGCCAGTTGTAACATTCACCTGTGCTTGGACCTGGGCAGACAAAGGCCACAAGCACTTGGTCTCTGATGCAGAAGCTGAGTCCACACCATTTGTACTAGCTTTGTGCTTGCCCCAACTGATGCTTGTGATGACCAAGGATGAAGCAGATGGTGAAGGCAGTGAGAGGTGTGTCAATGGTGTCAATACTTTAATGAAATTGGGGTCGGGAATGGATTGTGTTGCATTGAGCAAGGGCTGTGAGGAGTCTTTCATAATGACATCCTCCAAGTCGTCAGTGCTAGTGATAGCGGTGGCGGTGTGGGCAGTGGGAGCAGGAGTGGTTGTGGCAAGAGTCATGCCAGTCGTGGCAGAACCAGCCCCCTTTTGCGTACGCGGTGTACGCCTGGCTTTCGATTGGGCAGAGTGATAAACATGTGCTTCTTTGCCATGAGATGGCATCAATGAACCCATCTCAGCCCAGAACGGCCACAGAAAATCCTCAAATTTAGCAGCACCATGATGGGACTGAATCTGGATCAGTACAGGATGAATAGTATCAAGTCAAATATAACTTACACAACAAAACCCTTCCCATGCATCTCTGGTGCCGTCATCAATAATCGCCCCCTTCTCATCGTCATAGTGAAAACCAGAAGCTGATTTGATATCTGATACTAGGTGATATTCACTCTTCAGCTATCGACACGGTCAATCTTAGATTGCATGGTAAGGGGGGTATATACATTACTATACTTCAAAGAGCAAGAGTGCCCAGTTTTTGGGACCTTCTGGGATGTATACTTTGTGTTAATTGCCACTGCAACCTGATTGAATGTCTCGTCTTTGAAATTATTATCACCTGCTGATGCCTTGTGGCCTTGAAGAAGATGGATCAACTCAGTGGTTTCATTGTGAGTCCATATGGTTCTAGAGGTATGGGCATGCTGCTTGCCTGTGGTCTGAGAGTTATGGTTGATCATGCCTCTTGATTGTAGAGATCAGGATGATCCATCTGAGCCATTTGATGTTACAAACCCTCTTTTGCAACCTAGCTTTGGTGCCGGTTTATCTTATCTAATCTTATCTAAGCGCGCGTCTATCTTATCTTATCAATCAAGCGCCCGACTTTATCTTATCATGTCACATGACTCGAGTCTAGACCACTATGATGTCATACCTCATGGCTAGCGCATGTTAAAAGCATGGTGGCCTCATGTTGTAGTTCTAGACCAATGTTCCCATGAGCATGTGAACACTTAGTACATATATAGTAGATTATCTCACGGCACATCATCGCTCACTAAGCACCTGCCCTAAAGTATGCCTCATGGCTGCCTCATGTATTATAGTATATAACAATGCCAGTACCAGCCAGACTCCTTAGTCTGTTCTGGTTGATTTCCGACCTAAACATCTCCCTTCTCCTTGAGTCCTTGTGATTGTGTGGTGACTTAGTGCATTACCTGTATAGGTTTTGTCGTTGCCAACATAAGAACAGACTCTTCAAACACTACCTCACCACTGCTCGCGACCGCCTATCATTGCAACATGTTCATCAACTACCGACACTTCGACAATCGAGGCCTTCATTGTGCCATCCTCTTCTCGTTACCCTATTGGTCTTGTCCACACCGCTTGGGTGTAAAACAACCGTGCTTGGATAGCGGATCAGGAACCTTAACCTGTGCAGACCACATCTGCAGCTAAACTGTGTTTCATAGTATGAACCTTATACATTCGCATTGTGGGTTATTAGTCCTCATTCGAGAGGGAGCAGCCCACCGTGTATATTGTTTGGAAAGGATAGAATCGCGATCTCTTCTATCTAAAATAAGATTCGCAGTCTTGCAGTACTAAAACTGTGCCGAAGCCAGGCAAATCCGGTTCCTCGACTCGTGCCAACAAGCGTTTTGGGACTTGTGGACCCATATTGCATTTACAGATCGGCTTCTAGTTGAGTGTGACTCTTTGTGAGATCCCCCTAGAAAAGAAGGTATAGTAACTGAAAGTTGGTCTCTTCGTGAGCATCACATCAGTCAAAATAGCTACCCAATCCTTTTCCGATAATTACTGTTATACAGTAAACTTTGCCCATCTCGTATCACCAACCCCCTCGCTTCAGTATCCACCACTCCCGGCTGAAGAAAACCCTGATTACGATCCTAATGATCACCCTTGCCCGGAAATAGAAACCACTACCCCTACATTCATACTAAATCCCCTAGTCTCAAAATGTGTCAACATTCGAAGATCAGCTCACATTGCTGCAACAGCAGCTAAATCTTATGCAGGAAGCTGTACAAAGAGCCACCGATTCCACAAGACTCGCGGAAGCAAGAGCAGCAGCAGCCAAAACAGCCCTAGCAAGGCCACCACCTCCACAAGTAAAAGTGGAAAAGAAGATCTCTGTAGTACCAGATCCCGGCAGCTATGACGGGACTTATTCTAAGTTTGAAGAATGGTGGCTGAAGATGCAAGTCTTCATGGAAATGAATGTGGAGGCTTACCCCTCAGACAAAGAAAGGTGTATGGCAACGTTGTCAAGAATAGGGGTGAAAGAAGATAAAAATGGTGCAGGGACTTGGGTCTGAAACCAATTAAAGCAATGCCGAGATAGCCGCATTTACCCAAGCCCTGCGTTACTAGAAAGGGGTTTGTGCAATCGTTTCCAAATCGGAAACAACAAGGATCTCACTCTGAGAAAGCTTATGTCCCTTAAGCAAGGACCCAACGAACGGATGCAGGTCTTTCTGACCAAATGGCTCACTGCATATGAAGAAGCTAACTGCGGCAATTACATGGGCACCGCTTTACTCGAACAAAATGTCAGACAGAACATCATCAGACAAGCCTATATAAATGATGCCTGATGTGCACTGGTGCATGATTACATCATGATCTTGCAAAGATACGTTGAAGCATTAGAAGCATTTGAGTACCGCAAAGGCCCTCACAAGGATCCAAATGCCATGAACATTGATGCAGTGCATCAGGCATGGGAAGAACCTTCCGACTTTGGAGGAGGTTCTAAATCGTTCGCTGCCGCAGTCACCTCTACTCAAGGGGCACATCAAGTAAATGCCATAGGTTGCTACAATTGTGGCAAAGATGGTCATCGTGCGAAGGAATGCAAAGCCGCATCAACTCGATGCCAAGAATGCGGGTTCTTGCGTGGAGGACACCGTAAAGAATGTTCCAAATTTAGGAAACAAGTCCACGCCGTGGAGACAACCACGAAAACAAACAACAACCCCTTTAAGCAGTCAGCTGTCAACTGGCAAAGCACAATTCAGGGGATGGACATTGATGCCGCTAGAGCATACTTCCGTGACATGGAAATGACTTCGGGAAAAGCCAAGTGAGGACCTTATCGGGCAAGGCCCCCTCATCCATGAAGGACGATATTTCTTCTTCTATTCCTTTACATACTTGACGCCTAGATAGTGCTAGTACAACCTCAGTTTCATTACCTTGCTCGAATTCATTCAGTTTGTTAGATAGTCATGTAACTATAGATAGTGATACCGACTCCTCTTTCTCTTTATCTCCAACATCTCGATGTGGTAGCCTACCAGATGTCACAACCGAAACAGCGTCTCATATTGAGCATGGCCCTGGTAAAAGGGTACTTAATTCTATTAAAAAAGAAAAATATATTTCCTTTCAGAACTCAACTGATCGAAGAGTGCGCATGCTTAAGCCACTCAGGGAAATAACTCTAAAAATCAATATAATACAAAAAGACAAAAACATTTCGGCAAATGCCCTACTGGATAGTGGCACCAATGGAATATTTATCGACACGAAATGGGCCAAGAAAAGCCGCATTCCTCTCACCCCTCTTGAAAACATGGTGCCCATCTATAATGTGGACAGAACTATCAACTCTGCTGGAGGCATTGCATACACGTGTAAACTTATTATCAATTATCAGGGACACTGCGAAAGAGTGACCATGGATGTTACCAACCTTGGCCAGAATCAGCTGATTCTTGGATATACATGGTTAAGGGACCACAATCCCTCCATTGATTGGACCTTAGGTCATGTACACATGAACAGATGTCCCATGTCGTGCAAAGTGTTAAACACCACATATTGCAATAGGATGGAAGAATACAAGAAAACCTACATAGCTAATATGTATACCGATCAGTTTACGATACCTGATCCTAGTTCAGAAGATGCCTTCAAGTTGGTACCTGAACACTATAGAGATTACCTCTATGTCTTTTTGGAGAAAGTATCTGAACGCCTCCCTAAACGAAAAACATGGGACCATGCGGTAGATCTAAAACCCGATTTTGTCCCTAAAAAGGGTAGAATGATCCCGCTTGGCCCTGCAGAACAAGATGAGGTCAAGACGTTCGTGAATGAGCAATTGAAGAAGGGCTACATTCGACCTTCTAAATCCCCTCAAACATCGCCGGTATTTTTTATACCAAAGAAGGATGGAAAGAAACGCATGGTTATGGATTATAGATACCTCAACGAAGGCACGGTTAAAAACAACTACCCCCTTCTGTTGATCTCACAAATCATAGATAAACTCAAAGGAGCTAAATTGTTTACGAAGATGGATCTGAGATGGGGATACAACAATGTTCACATCAAAGAAGGCGACGAATGGAAAGGAGCCTTCGTCTGCCACCTAGGGTCATATGAACCAACTGTCATGTTCTTCGGAATGTGTAATAGCCCTGCCACCTTCCAGCAAATGATGAACGAAATCTTTGTGGATGATGAAGACATAGTCATTATTTATATTGATGACCTATTGATATTCTTGAAACACAATGATGTACAGAAACATCACGAAGCAGTATGAAGAGTACTTTGGAAACTTCGTGAGAACGATCTGTTTGTCAAACCATCAAAGTGTTTCTTCGAAGTTACAAAAGTAGACATGCTTGGAATGGATGTATCAGGAGATGGAATCTCGATGAGCAAAAATAAACTTGATGGAATTGCATCATGGCCTGTTCCCCACAACATAAAAGGAGTAAGAAGCTTCTTGGGACTAGCCAATTTCTATCGATGTTTTATCGAGAACTATTCCTTGATAGCCCGACCCTTACATGACTTAACCAAGAAAGATCAACCCTGGTGCTGGGGAAATGCACAACAAATGGCTTTCGATAATTTAAAAGAAAAATTCACAACAGCGCCAGTCTTGGCATATCCGGATGACACAACCCCTTACCGTGTCAAATGTGACGCATCAGAATTCGCCACTGGTGCAGTATTGTCAACTCTTAAGGAAGACAAATGGCACCCCATTGCATATATGTCTCATAGCATGACTAAAGAGGAAAGGAATTACCCAATTGCAGACAAAGAAATGTTAGCAATTATCTGATCTCTTGAACAATGGAGACATCATCTAGAAGAAGCTAGACATCAGTTTGAAGTTTGGACAGATCATAAAAACCTAATGTACTTTATGAAATCTCAATATCTGAACAAACGACAAGCTCGATGGGCTCAATATCTCTCTCGTTTCGATTATTTATTAGTAAATAAACCAGGCACAGCAATGGGAAAAGCAGATGCCTTATCTAGAAGAGAAGATCATAGTATAGGAATAGAGAATGATAACAAAAATACTGTCATGATAGATAGTTCAAAAATACGTAGTATACAAGAAATCGAACTTTTCGATAGAATAAAAATAGAATACAAAATGTTATGTGTTACGACTGGCCCGGGTAGGGTCGGTTGTAGACTCGATGGGTACTAGGGCTAAGGGTCAGGAGTCCAGAGGGAAACACCAGAGGACGACGAAGGGCTGAGGAGTCCGAAGGGGAAGGCCTAAGGACGATGAAGGGCTAAGGGTGCTTGGTGAGCTTCACCACGAAGCGAAACACAAAGACTTGGCCAAGGAGACCAAAGGGGAAAGCCTTGGGTCTACGAAGGGTTACTTGTGGAGAGCACACGCTCAGTGGGACTAAGGGTATGGCTTAGGAGCAGATAGATTCAAGAGGAGAATCGAGTAGCTCTAGCTTAGTGTACATGGATGAGTGTTTAGAGTTTATATACGTAAGGGAATGGAAGGTCATGGAACATGACCGAAGGGTATGTGTCAGCCGCAGTATGAATGAGTCATGAAGACTGCGGATGAGTAAGGATACACTAAGCAAGGGTAAAGGGTATGAGTAATCCGCAGTATGGAATGAGTCATGAAGACTGTGGATGATGAAGCAATAGTAAGCTGATGACGAAGCGAGTGAGTCATCATGAGTAAGAAGAACGAGTAAGCATGAATAAGAGAGATGAGTAATCCGCAGTGAAGGATGAGTAACGACAGCTGCGGATGAGTAAGAGTCTAGGCCACTAGGGCAAAGGGGAACAGAGAAGGGTAGAGGGAAACAGAGAAGGGCAAAGGGGAAACAGAGAGGGGCGCAAGGGGAGTTCCTGGGGTGGAGGGAGGAAACGGGGAACCACTGAGAGCGCAGGAGAATAGCGGGGAGCGAAGGGAAAAGGAAAGGGGAGTCCAGGAGAGATTTGAGCATAGGACTTGGTAGTCTGGAGCGAGAACCGAAGAGAAGAGAAAAGAGAAAAGAAACAATGGATCGTAACATTATGATAGCAGAAGGATCAGTTTACAAAGATGGATTATGGGAATATGATGGAAAGATATGGGTACCTAGGAAGTTGCATTTAGAAGTAATGACACAATTTCATGATCATCCACTCGCCGGACACAAAGGCCTGGATAAAACCAAAGAATTGATAGCTCGCTACTATAAGTGGCCCAGCATGAAAACCAATATAGAAAACTATTGCAAAGCTTGTGATCGATGTGCTCGTATGAAGCCTTCGAATATAGCACCAGCAGGAAAACTGCAACCCTTGCCAATAGCCTCAGGACCTTGGAAAGACGTCTCAGCTGACTTTGTCACTGGATTTCCAGAATCACATGGATATGATAGTGTGCTAGTAGTAGTGGATCGCTTCTCTAAAGAAGTAGCCCTTATCCCCACTACTAAATCAGTCACTGCACAGAAAACAGCGCAATTGTACAAAGACTATGTATGGAAACATCATAGATTGCCTGATTCTATCGTATCCGATCGTGGTCCGCAATTTGCAGGACAAATGATGATCGACCTTCTTAAATTGTTGAAAATCGAACAGAAAATGTCAACTGCCTATCACCCGCAAACCGATGGACAAACAAAGCATGTTAATCGAGGATTGAATCAATATCTCCGCCTGTTTGCCACGGAAAAACAGTCACAATGGGTTGAATGGCTTGCCATGGCACAATTTAATTTCAACAATACGCAATTATCATCTATGGGTTTTACCCCTTTCCAGCTTACCAAGATGTTTACTCCTTGCATGGGAATAGAACCAAAAATAGTAAAATCACCTGCTGCAGAAGCATTCACATCCGATATGAATGCAAATTTGGAGTCTGCCAAAGCAAATATTGAGAAAACTTGTGCCAAAATGTCACTTCAGGCAGAAAAATCTCGCTCAGACGCTCCTGCTTATCGCATTGGCGATCTTGTTCTATTGTCATCCGAACACTTGGACATAGCCAATAGACCCTCTCGAAAGTTAACCGAGAAATGGATTGGACCTTATCAAGTCACCAACGTGTATATGAACTCTGTCGCATTATTATTTCCAAAGTCAATCAAAGCTCATAACGTCGTGAATGTCTCATGCGTTAAGCCATATCAAGAACCTCTTGATGGACAACCGGTGGTTACTCCTGGTCCTATCTCCATTGACGATGACGGTCACAAAGAATTTGAAATTGAATATATTGTGGATTCCCGCCCTATAGGTTGCGGTTTCCAATACTTGATTCATTGGAAAGGCTATGATGATTCTGATTGTACTTGGGAAGCTGCGTCTTCTGTAGCCAAACATGGAAAGGATGCTATTGCCTTGTTTCACAAAAGGAATCCTAGTGCCCCTCGATGACTTAATATGTCTCGAGCCTTGTTTCAGGGTGTTTTTAACATCCCATTGATCAACTTCACCTCTGGCTCGACCGAGTTTTGATCTTGTGATCTGGAATCTCACTCCTAGCAGGGGGGTAATGTTACAAACCCTCTTTTGCAACCTAGCTTTGGTGCCGGTTTATCTTATCTAATCTTATCTGAGCGCGCATCTATCTTATCTTATCAATCAAGCGCCCGACTTTATCTTATCATGTCACGTGACTCGAGTCTAGACCACTATGATGTCATACCTCATGGCTAGCACATGTTAAAAGCATGGTGGCCTCATGTTGTAGTTCTAGACCAATGTTCCCACGAGCGTGTGAACACTTAGTACATATATAGTAGATTATCTCACGGCACGTCATCGCTCACTAAGCACCTGCCCTAAAGTACGCCTCATGGCTGCCTCATGTATTATAGTATATAACAATGCCAGTACCAGCCAGACTCCTTAGTCTGTTCTGGTTGATTTCCAACCTAAACATCTCCCTTCTCCTTGAGTCCTTGTGATTGTGTGGTGACTTAGTGCATTACCTGTATAGGTTTTGTCGTTGCCAACATTTGAGATGCTACCTGAATGCATACCTGTCAGTGGAAGGAACCAAAGGGATTCTAAACACCGCAGAGTTGCTGGGCAGTTCAAGTCAGCAAATATTTGGTGAGATGACTCAGCAAGTAAACTTGACAACTATGTGAATGTAACAATACACAAACTAAATTTCTACACTACTGGTCAGGACCTTATCTGTATAGATTTGGTCATTGCCAACACCTGGTGGAAGACTCTTAATGAGTTCATGAAAGATCTTGGATTTGAGCTTCTAAAATCCGAAGCTGGCATCTTTATGTTCAGAATGGTGAAAATCTCTGTCATAGTCACAGTTATCTATGTCAACGATGCCCTATTCTGTGGACCTGACATTAAAACTGTCAAGGTGCTCTTATGAAGCGCTAGGAGTGCAGAGACATAGGTCCTGTGAAGGAATTCTTGCACATGAATATACGACAAGACAGCAACAAAATCTTAATCAATCAATGTGCCTATCTAGAAAAAAATCCTAACATGATTTGATTTTGTCAATGCCTGTGTTGCTCCCACGCCTCTTCCACAAGGGTATCATCCTGCTGCCTACAATGGCACAGTTGACTCTAAGATCAGATCACTCTTCCAACAAGTGATTAGTTCCTTGCTATATCTTATGCTTGGAACTCACCCAGATATTGCATTTGCAGTTATCACATTGTCAAAACATGCTGCTAAACCCTCAAAGGAACATCTTGATTGTGCATTCTATATATGCTGCTATTTACTTGAGACACATTATTACTCCCTCATATTTAATGGATCCTCAGAGGCCGGTCTCATAGCATTTACAGACTCTGATTGGGCATCTGATCCTCTGTCTTGTCGCTCTCAGACCA
>JBBPMR010001344.1:0-10359 GCA_038090415.1 Rossbeevera mucosa | reverse complement strand
TTCTCCCCCTCGATCTGCAGCCTGTATTGCTCAGAGTCGTTGTCCCCACGCTTTGCAAATGAGACATTGCACTCAACATTCACAGTACATCTGTTCTTGTCATAGACCTGGTGAGTGTTACTCTCAGTGTCATAGCTCATCCAGCATCCCACTCACACTTGCACATCAAGCTTCGACCCAGAGTCATTGTGGACCCAAATGTGTGTGCCCCATTCTGTTAAGTTGTATAAGTTTGGCTTTTTACCAGTTAGTAGCTTGTGCAGCATCTTGCCATTGAGCACGTGAGATGCCGTTTGGTTTTTAATCCAAATGGTATGTGCTAACACTTCTCTTCACAGCGTTTTCAGTAATCTGGTGGCATGTAGGACTGTTTGGACCCACTCTACCAGGGTGCGGTTTAGCCATTCGGCCACTTCATTGTGCTGCAGTGTGTCATGCACAGTAAGTTTCTGCTCTGTCCCTTCACTTTTCAGGTACTGGATGAACTCATCGCTCAGATATTCACCACCTCGGTCCAACCGGAGCCATTTAATCACAGTGCCATGCTGTGTCCACACCCAAGTGGTATATGATTTATAGGCATCAAATGTGTCTGATTTTGCTACGAGGAGGTATGTATTGTGTATGGTTGTCCATGAATGACACATAGTATTTCTTGCATCCAGGAGTCTGCACATCCAGTGGTCCCCAAACATCGCTATGCACTTCGTCTCCAAATGTGTCCTGCTGTTGCAGTTTGTGGATGTTTCCAATAGGTTTGCAGATTGCTTTCCCATATTTGCAGGACTTGCACTGACCCAGTGTTTGGTGCATAGAATCCAATTTGATTCCTTCGACCATGCCCTTTTGGAGCATGTCGTGGATTGTGCTTGGTGCAAGGTGGGATAGCCTCGAGTGTAACTCCTCCATGGTAAGTACTTCCGGCGGACTGGCAGCTCCTGCGAAGGGGTGGCATGTGGTGTGTTTCATGCGGTATAGGCCATTGCTAATAGAAATTTCTCCTATCAGGCGCTTTTTGGTATCAAAGATCCTGCAAGTGGATTCACAGAATAGCACTGTGTAGCCTGCAGCCGTGAGTTTACTGATTGAAATCAGGGTTACGCCCATAGACGGTGCATACAGCACATTTTTCAGAAGAATCTGTGCCTTCAATTTCCCGTTTGGTAACTTGATATACAGGTCTCCACACCTGGTTGCATCAAAAGTGTGCTTGTCAGCAGCTCGGATTGGCTTAGGCATAATGGGGACAAAGTTGACAAACTGTTCACAGTACAGAGATAAGTGCTGCAATGTGCCACTATCATACAGCTCGACAGTCACAGATAATGCATCTGAGTGGGTGAGGACTGTAAATGGGATTGATATAACCACACTCGGTTCCTCTGCAATTGGCTCAGAGCTATCAATGAACCATATGCCATCAGGTTTGGCATCATTAGTTGCAGCATTCATGCTTTTTGAAGACTTTGCACTCAAATCTTTGGACCTTTTCCCCCTTGGTTTCCAACCCTTTGGTGCCTGGCCATGTTTGCCTCTGCCTTCTTTCCAGCAGTCACAGACTCAATGGCTGCTCCATCCACAGTTGTTACAGTCACCATTGATTTTCATCATGTGTCCCTCTCTTCTTTTTGTGTCCGCATTTAGCGCTGCATCTTTCTTCTCTGTTTTAGGCTTAATGCTATCTTGCATCATGAACTGGTCATATGTCTCGATAACCAAGTCAATGAGTTCGGAACTCGAGATCTGGTGATTATCCCAGCGCATGTTCAATGAGATAGTGGTGAGGAGTGGGTTGTAGGCTTGTGGCAATGACACAAAAATGATATTGAATAGGTCTGTGTCCAAGATTGGGTGCCCAACGGATGCAAGTTCCTCACAGAGAAGCTTTACTTTCTCAAAATGGATTCGAGCATCTCCACCCTCCTTTAGTTTTAGCTCACCAAGTTGGCATCTCAGCTCAACACCAATGACAGGTGACTGATTTCCAAAATTTTTGGAGAGGACTTCAAAGTATTCATGTGCAGTTGTTTTGGACATGATGTCAATGAATATTGAGTCGGGAAGGGTTACTGCAATTTGCTGGCACACAATAGCATCCTCTTCAACCCATTTGGGATGGGCTATGTCATAGGCCTGCACTTTCTGTTTCTCTTCAGATGTGTTTGGTGTCCATGTGGGTGATTTTCCTAATTCTGGGTTGACAGGGGCTGGTTTGGTACCATGTAGGTATCCTATTAGGCCTCGTGCCATTAGTGATACCTTGAGTCAGCTCTTCCATAAAGGCCATTGCTTTTCTGAAGCATCCAGCTTTGGGACCTCAAGTACTGGCTTTCGACATTTTGTCTTTTAAGTGAGGATAGGACACATAGGCTACTGTTCTCTAGTCTTTTTTTAAGGTTAAGCACCAGGGCTCATAACCTGTAGACAAGAATGAGTCTACAATAGATAAGTAAGTGTAGTAACAAGTGTGTAAACAAGTGTCTTACCTCAGTGACGACGAGAGTCAACTGAGGTAGTAAGCTACGAACAAACAGAGAGAATAACAAGCATGATTAGGTAAGCTACTAAGTAAGGAAGAGGACATTTGAACTCCAACATAAGATCTGGTCAGCAAGATAGGGCATCCAGGGCTGCAAGGAGTTTGCCAGGGACATGGATGAGTTTGAGGTCAAAATCTGCAATGTCCAAGAGCCAGCAAGCCTGTCAACGATTTAACTTTTGGGGTTGGCAGAAGTAGGTGATGTTTTTGTGGTCAGTAAAAACCTGGATGGGGAATGGAGAGCCATGGAGGTATTGTCTCCAGGACTTCAGGGCATGGATGACAGCAAGGAGTTCTCTGTTATAGATGTTATAGTTTCATTCGGTGGCAGTGAAGGGTTGGAAGAGGTAGGAGCAGGATTTCCAGTCACCATTGGTGTTGGTTTGAAGGAGGATTCCTCTGGTTGCATGCTTGAAGGCATTGGTACCGATGGCAAAGGGTTTGGACAAGTCTAGGAGGGAGAGGATTGGTTTCAAAAGAAATGCTGCTTTTAGAGAGTCAAAGGCAGTCTGGCAAGCAGGAGACCAGTTCCAGGGTTGGGTCTTCTTGGTGAGGTCGATGAGGGGGTGGGTGACATTGGAATAGTTTGGGATAAATTGTTGATAAAAGTTGGCAAAGCTGAGAAAAGACCAGACATCTTTAAGCTTAGAAGGAGTGGGCCAGTCAGCAATACCAGCCAGTTTCACAGGGTCCATAGCGAGGTGTCCAGGTTTGACGATCATTCCTAGGTATTCTACCTTGGAAGCAGTGAAGTTGCACTTTTTAAGCTTAAGATGGAGGTCCAACTCCATTATTTGCTGGAGGACACATTTGGTGTGTTCCTCATGGATTGCTTTGTCTGGGGGGAAGATCAAGAGGTTGTCCATATAGATGACTAGCCATTCTTCAGTGATGAGGTCATGAAATGAGTCATTTATGAGGCATTGAAAGGTGGCAGGGGAGTTGGTGAGACCAAAGAACATGACAGTGGGTTCAAAAAGGCCTTTGTGGGTGTTGAAGGCTGCCTTCCACTGATGACCATCTTTGATCCTAATGTTGTTATAGCCCCATTGAATGTCAAACTTAATAAAGACATTGGCTCCTTTGAGCTTATCAATGAGGTCGGAGATAAGGGGGAGGGGGTAGGCATCATGAGTGGTATGTTCGTTGACATATCAGTAGTCCTGGCAAGGTCAGAGTCCTCCATCCTTCTTTTTGATGAAGAAGAAGGGGGATGCTTGGAGGGAGTTGGAGGAACAAATCTTCCCTGTCTTAAGATTTTCTTCAATAAAGGTCTCTGTCACTTAATGTTCTTCAGGGGTCAAGGGGTAGGCTTTTCCTATCTTGGGAGTGAAGGTTTCATCGAGGTTGATCTTATGATCATAGGGTCAAGATGGAGGAAGGTGGTTGATAGATTCTTTAGTGAAAATGGAGAAGTAAGCTGAGTATTCTGGTGGAAGGGTGACTTTTGATTTTGCTTTGTCCACATCAATGGCAGTAGGGAAAGAGCAGTTTGCAGGTGGAGGGACAGGGACAGCATTTGATTCTCATCTTCAGGAGAGGAGATGAGGACGTCAGGCTTCAAAGGGTCTTCTTCGAGGCTGGAGTGGGCAGAGGGTTCTGGTGAGGTTTCAATAGGGTAGGGAACCATGGGTTGTCACCTTAAGCGGTGGGGATCAGAGTTATGGGGTGGTTGGGAAATGGTGGTGGTTCACGGCAATGGTGACCATAAGAGGGAAGCTAGATCTTTTGTTATGCTTGGCCTGGGTAGGGATGAGTGTAGCCTCTGTGAGACAGAGGGTTCAAGGTACCGTTAGTATAGACGATCAGATGGTAGGGGTATTACTGAGAACAAAGGTCTTAGCAAGCTGGGACGAGGAGGTACTGCTTTGAGGTGGCAGTCGCAGATGTCGTTCTATTGAATGTAGAAGCAACTATGATACAGTCAAGTGGAGTATCACAAGTCAAGCATCCAGTTAGAAGTAGGATGAAGACTTTGAGAGGTTCACCCGGTGAAGGGAAGGACAAGGGATGGCTAGATTGCAGGAGATACGAGAGTATAGAGGTATTTAGAGGATATCTAGCTTAGGGAATATGGACGGTATGGAAGGGTTTATATAAGTACAGGGAAATGAAGATGACTAATCGGATGGAACACCATGGAACATGGTGGAAGGATGATGAGTAATCCACAGTGTGAAGATGAGTCAGAATACTGTGGATTGGTAATGGTTACAAATGAAATGAGTCAGCATGAGTTATGAAGGAAATGATGACTAAGACAAATGAGGTAAGCAGGAATGGGTTGAGGGTATTGTGTCATCGTAGAAGAAAAGAAATGGTCTAAGTGTGGTTCAAATGCAGAGACTCGGTAGTCTGTAGTGAGAACAGGCAAGGATAAAGAAAAGAAATAGTGAAATGTAACACTGACTTGCAAAGCAAACACACAAGACACTACTTTGAAATAGGACTGCTGCTGCTAGGGCGCGAGGTGCTATTTGATATAGTGGAGATGTTGCAAATGCTAGTGGTCACTAGTTACTTTTTCTTTTTACTGCCATTAGCACCTATTTTCTGTCTTTCATTTTGTACAAGTCCAGAGTGCCCTAAATATAGCACAAGTGCTCAGTCCTTTATCTCTTATCTTATCACAGTGCCTTACATAATATGATGTCACTATGACATCATGGTCTAGACTAACATATGTTTGCAGCAAGGCATGCTTCTCTTCTATTCCACATAGCCCTGCCTCACTTTAGCATCATGGTAAGCATAGCCTTGCCTCATTATAGTAACATGTAGTAAAGCCTTTGTCCTCATGGACACCTCATGTAAAGTAGTATATATACTTGAATGCAGCAACAGAACAAGCCAGTTTTGTTCTCATTGGATTCCCTTTGCCAACACTTTCTCTTCTTAGTTAAGTTTGAGTGTAGCATCTAAACATCTGTCAAAGGTTGCCTTCAGGAGATTGGAGTTGTATTCTCCATGAGCTAAGATCCTCAGACTGCTATTCAAGCACAATTGTTTTAAGTCCAAGTGACTGTTCCCTTAACTCTGGGATCCAAGTGTACCACAGCAGGTAATAGACAAGAGAGACACATGTTGGGAAATTTTGAAAAATAGGGGTATGTGATGGTATGTGGTCATGAACAAACAGAGGTGAGGTAGTGAAAAAAAGAGTCTGTTCTCATGTTGGCAACAACCAAAATTATATAGTTAAGGCCACTAGATCACCAAATAATCACAAGTGAAGGCAACCTTTGACGAAGTCTAGGTGCCACACACTCAAACTCAACTTAGAAAGAAAAGGTGTTTGCAAAGAGTATCCAACGAGAACAAAACTGGCTTGTTCCATTGTTGCATTCAAGTTTATATACTATGGTTACATGCACACAGACCAAGCTGTGTCTGACCTACTCTAAACTACATGTGTCTACAATGCGGCAAGGCTATGCTTACCATGAGGTTCCAGTAAAGCAAGGCTATGCAGAATGGAAGAGAAGCATGCCTTGCACCAAGTGCATGTAAGTCTAGACTATGATGTCATATTATGTAATGCAGTGCACAATAGTAAAGTAAAGATAAGGACTGAGTGCTTGTTTACATTTGGGTGCTCTGGACTTCAATGAAAAAAGAAAGAAAGAATAAGCACGTATGGTGCTAAAGTAAAAAAGAGCAAGTGACAACTCCCAGGTAGCGGCGGATCCCTTGGTCATAAAGGAGAGGGAAAAGGTGACTTTCTTTGCATCGGTGTTGTATACTTCTTTGTTAACTTCCAGATAGAAAGTAACCGAAGAGAGCCAAGGCATGGCTTTGGTATAAGAGCCATCGAAGTGTTCGGGGGGGGCGATGCGAAGTTCGGTGGGTTTGGACATGGGGGGTGGTGGTTGTTGGATGGGAGTGGGACTAGGAGGAGTGGGGTCGGGAGGTAGGGAGAGGGCGGTTCATAAGTGGAGGGAAAGGGACAACGTTTGATCCTCGTCTTCGGGAGAAGGGATGAGGATATCAGGCTCCGAAGGATTTTCTTCGAGGCTGGAGTGGACTGAAGGTTCCGGTGAAGTCTCAACGGGATATGGGGCGGAGGGTTGCCGCCTTAAGCGACGTGGGTCAGGGTTTCTCGGTGGTCGAGAAATGGTGGCGGTTCACAGCGATGGTGACCGTTTAGAAGAAGCTAGATCTTTTGTTACGCTTGGCCTGGGTGGGGACGAGCGTAGCCTTTGTGAGACGAAGGTATACGAGGGGACGAGGGATACCGCAGTGAAATGGCAGTCGCAGCTGTCGTTCTATTGAATGTAGAGACGACCATGAACACAATCAAATGAAGTGTCACAAGTCTAGCGTCCAGTCAAGTGTAGGACGAAGACACACAGAGAGTTCACCCAGTGAAGGGAGGGATCGAAGTGGGCTAGATTGACGAGAATAGGGAAGTACAAAGGAGATCTAGCTTAGGGAATACGGACGGTATGGAAGGGTTTATATAAGTACAGGGAAAATGAAGATGACTAATCAGATGGAACACCATGGAATACGGTGGAATGGAATGAGTAATCCGCAGTAATGAAGATGAGTCAGAAATGCTGCGGATTAGTAATGATTACAGATAAGCATGAGTCATCGTGACTGCGGATGCGTCAGCGTGAGTCATGATGATGAATTGAAAATGAGTCATGAAGGAAGTGATGACTAAGTAGGTGGGTTAAGGGTATTATGTCATCACAGAAGAAAAGAAATGGTCTAAGCGTGGTTTGAACGCAGAGACTCTGTAGTCCGTAGTGAAAACAAGCGAGAAAGGAAAAGAAAATAAGCCAATCGTAACAGACTAAGCTGTCCACATGAGGCATACATGCCTGTACCACATGCTACCGGTGTGGTACTCCATCAGTCAGCACATGATGTCACCAGTCCTAGACTCTGTATCATGTGACAAGGGCTAGACCGAGTCACATGACCTCTGATAAGATAAGAAGAGATCAGATAAGATAAGATGAGCATCAAGATAGAAGTGCATCTATGATGGGCACTAAGGGAATGTTAGTGTGGTGAAGCAGATCCACAACACTACACCCTTCTTAAGGTCGAGATTCCAGATTGACAAATTCCCTAAGTGAAAAGAAGAAATAAAATGAAATGAAAAAAAAAAAAAATTTACTCATTTTCTGCAATGCTTCACTTCCCTATGCATTGCTTACCAATCTTCACTCATTATTTCAGTGCTCCATGTGACTGCACACTGAGGAGTCCTTACATATCCCTACACCCTTCTTAAGCAGTGGATTCCAGTCTAAGATCAGCAGAACACAGATCCAAAGACAAGAGCCCTTGGCAAGAGACGCAATGCACGACTGCAAGGAGTGTAAGGAGGGAAGGAAGAGCTTCAATAGACAATCAAAAAAAAATACCCTCCACAACAAGGAGGATCCAAGGATTTGCCAAACGGTGCCCCAAATACTGGTTTAGGGGGTTCTGGTGGCAGTGCTAAGGTGATCTTAGATGTCAAGATCTCCTGGCACCATTTCAGCAACATGTCTTTGACATCCTTGGTTCATTCATCATTTATGTGGGATGCAAGCAATAGTAGGGTAGATGCCAGTGTGCTCAATGGAGTAGAGAATGTTGTGCAGCCAGGTGAATGCACCACAAACCCGGGAATGTCGCTTAAGGCTGAAAGCACTGGCGACAGGTGTGGAAGCTAAGAAGAGGAAGCTTTTGGAGTTGCCTCTTCAAGCATTAGGATTGCTTCTTTAATTGAAGCTGCTACCTTGGATAGATCAGAAGCAGTAGGGGTCACTGGTCCTTCTGATTTCTCATTGACACTCTTCTTAGGAGTGTTTCTTGGCTGTGCCGGCCATAAGGGCATCAGCATAGCGCTCTCAGAAGTCGAAGCCGGTACACTCTTTTTATGGTGGACCTTCGCCTGAGACTTCTTTCTCTGGAATGGTCTAGAGATCAAGAATAGATCGTACACGTGGCCTAGCATGCCTAGAGCATGACAGATCTCTGTGATCTTGGAGAATGTGGCAGGAAGTCTGCTATAAGATGATAGATCCTGGTAGATCTTCTTCTCTATGGAATCCATGTGGAGACTCAGTGCAGACACCTTTTTGTTGAGATCTAGAACAGCCTCAAGGAGAAGAGACGACTCAGGGGAGTTTTCTTTTGGGGGAATGGTACTGGTACCAGCTTTAGATACACAGGGATGCTTATGAAGAGACCCATGTCGTGCTCCAGTCACTTTCCCAGTAATAGTACACTCTGTACCCTTGTGTCCTGTGTTCTGACAACGATAGCAGCGAATAGGAGTGGGATAACCTCTAGCAACATGATCTACTGTGCCACAGTTGTAGCAACATGGACATGACTTTGAATCATGCTGACTTGACTTGCACACACGGCAATGAACCTGTTTTGTGCATGGTGGGGGATTAGAAGTAGCAGCCTTACCACGAGGCTGAGGACAGGACGTTGGAGTGGCGGGTGTCTTGTTCAGGGTGGTGCATGTCGTCAGAAGTCTGACGACAGCTGCATAAGAAGGGGATGCTGTCAGAGACAGCAAGCTCAAAGATGGCGAGGTCCAGGTCATTGCCATCATAGTTTGAGGTTCCTAGAATAAAACAAACAAATATCTCACAAGGAGACGATTCCAAAAATTCAGTGCTCCCACAAGAGGGATATGTCACCAGATAGCGATTGACTTGCCAAGACTCTATTTTTGGTAGAGGGATCAAACAGAGCAGTCCAACAATGTGAAACATGCACTTTGAACTGATTCTCTATATGCACTAGATATTATGTCTGGCAGTGAAGCAATCTAATAACCTTGGTCGAAGATCTATTATCATCGAAGGGAGATAAAGGTCAATACTAGAAATCAGATATACTCTTGAATATCTTGAGTTATACATTGTCGGGGAGTTCGGTATCCGGAACGAGAAGTAGTCTTGATATAGTGAAGTGGGAACTACGGAATAGAGCCGCTGAAAAAAGAATGCACTAGAGAGAGGGGATAAGCATAGTGAACAGGGAACGTGTAATGTGCACTAGAGTGAGGTAGCGAGAAGCAGTACTTGAGGAGTATGGCGATGATGCTGAAGAGGTGTTGACTAAGGGGGAAGTCTTAGGAGATACCGGACTGAGGGTAAACTCAATATATCAAGACTGGGGAGTATTCTACGATACAGGCTTGTATATATACTCGAAGGACCAGTGCATGGACCATGCTACTATGTCCTGACCTAAGCTACATGAGGATGCCTTGAGGTACAAAGGCTATCCACATGAGGCACACATGAGGACTAAGCTGTCCACATGAGGTGTATATGCCTGTACCACATGCTACTGGTGTGGTACTCCATCAGTCAGCACATGATGTCACCAGTAACATCATGGGCCTAGACTCTGTATCACGTGACAAGGGCTAGACCAAGTCACCTGACCTCTGATAAGATAAGAAGAGATCAGATAAGATAAGATGGGCATCAAGATAGACATGCATCTATGATGGGCACTAAGGGAATGTTAGTGCGGTGAAGCAGATCTGCAACAGTTAGTGCATGTTTAAAGCATGGTAACCTTATTGCATAGTTCTAGACCACTGTTCTCACAAGTGTGTGAGTCATTAGTCTATTTATAGTAGTTTTTCCCATGATATGTCATAGCATCAGTAAGGACTGGCCCTAAACAAGCCTCATTGTAACCTTATGTAATTTAGTATATATATAATGCCAGTACCAGCCAGACTCCTTAGTCTGTTCTGGTTGATTTTCCACCCAAACAGTTTCCCCTTTCTAAGTCTTGTCATTGAGGTGACTGAAGCCTTCTTGGTTTTGGTGTTGCCAACA
>JBBPMR010001343.1:0-10359 GCA_038090415.1 Rossbeevera mucosa | reverse complement strand
CCACGCTGATAGTACGAGCATACAGTCTGTAGTTACAATAAGCACCTTTGTGTAGAGAACTATCAAGTTAGCTCACCATTGCAAGCTATCACAGTGCCCAAGTGAACGGTATGTTTGGGTTTGTTTGACAAAAGGTTTCGTGCTTATGTAATTGGATGTGATTGCTTCAAAGAACATTAGTAATTACCTCGTGCAGCGACTGGCTTAATCTTCTGAGGTGCGTAACAGTAGACTGAATTCATGTGACATTTGTAACAGATCTAGTAGAACAACCTTCCCCGACACATCCTTTGTCACGCGGTGAGTCTATTAGTAACTATAACTGTTGCATTTCGACTCCTGTGTGCATCGATATAGCCTACTGTAATATATCGAGTCTCCCCTCCCCGCCGCCTATAGAAAGCTGGAAAGCAGTCGACTCACTCCCACAAGGTAGAAACATGTCAACGTGAATATTGCTTCGCCGAGCACCAACTCGGTCGAACGTAAAGTTTTGATAATAGCCGAGACCAAGCGGTATGATGTTTGGGATCCAGGAACATAGGACACGCTCCCAAGCTCCTGCGTGAGTCGAGGGCAAACTTCATTGGTACAGTTGTTTGTCTCCAGGGCAATTACAACTTCGGTGCATGATGAGCCAACGAATACTAGGCGCAGGCTAGCGCCCAAATAGAGTAATAATCCGGTAGGAACTTAATGATCGCGGAATCTCCAGACGTTGATGGAGGATTGATATCAAATGATTCAGATCAGGTTCAGTGAGTTTCATCGTTTCATTGCCACAATCGAAGGGGATACTCAAGTGTCTACCATATGGCTCTGCTAACCCAATTAGCAGCAGTCTGAACAAGTATTGTGCAAGGCCAACTTTGCCCGACGTATCTTAGATCGACCAGCATTATCTAAGCCGCGGTGGTGCCTCGGCAATCATGACGGACTAGAACATGCATGCTAACACATCCCCAGACACTGCCCCGCTCGTCCGATATCGTTCTGTCTTCAGTCGGATTTTGATGACAGTATTGCAGGATGCTGTATTCTTACCAAGTTTCATTTGACCATTGCCATCTTCACAGCTTTAGGCCGCCTAGGTCACACGTCTGCCGCGTTTCCTCCCCCGATCCGGCATAGTTTGGCATCCAAAGCGATACCTGTCACCAAATCCGATTAGACTATGTCCCCCGCCTTCAGGGCGGCGTTGATCACATTTGACCTCTAGAGAATCTATGATCGATCCGCGCCACGATCAAAAAAGCGGGGCCCCTATTACCCACCGTGACCTCCGTAAAGCGGCATAAACACAACAGGAACAAGAACACTGCGCCCGAGACTTAGCCTAGACGGCCAAGAGTCTGTCGGATCCATTTCAAATTCAAATCGATCTATGCGTTCCGAGTGTCCCGCTTGCAACAACGGCGAACATTACCCGCTGTGAGTACAGTGGAGCAAAGGGCGTACCTTACGCCACAAGCGCGGCCGAGCCAATCTATCCCCTAATTACCCAGAGGGCTGTGGGCGGCACTGAGGCAGGTGGATCTTTCTTGAGTCCTCGCTGCAACCTTCAAGTAAACATGTCGATTTGTGGTGACCCTGGGGCCTGAGGTGATTGGCGTGAAGGGAACGGCTCCTGCCACCAAGGCCTAGCCTGAGGCCCGCTGCTGCTATATAAAGTATGTTACTTCGAGATCCCTCGTCAGCCTCAAGTCCTCCAACCTCATTTTCAAAATGAAGCTTATCGCATTCTTCTCTGTCCTCGCTTTTGTTGTCATGTCTGTGCTCGCACAGACCATCGAGCTCGGTACTCCGACCCCCGGAACCGTCCTTTATCGGGGGAAAGACTTCGTCGCTGAAATCGTCTTGCCTGTAAGTTGCCTCAGATCAAATATTCTACAGGAGCTAATGAATTATTTATTTCAGGAATCCGTCGAGGGTTGCGTCCAAGTGGGCATTGCGCTAGCGATAGCCAGCTGCACCAACGGTGTCTGTCCTCAACCAGCTAACCAGCTCGGCGATGTCCTCTACGCCGGTCCCTGGACTCCCACTGCGCACACAGGCTCGCAGGGAGGGTTCTACCAGAACTTCACCTTACAGGTGTCATCGTCTATGTCTACCGGGCCCGCGATATTTTCATTGACCCATCTATGCTTGCTTGGGGTGCGTCAATTTTATTTGTCATTCCCGTCTGAAGTCACTGAATTGCGGTTTAATTGTATTACAGGCTGGACCATATCCGTTCCTGGAGTATCGCACTGCGTCTGTTACCATTGATTAAACATGTTACTAATTCCTGCAGATTAGCTTAACTTTTCAAATTGATTTCGGATATTGGGAGTATTCTGCACAGTACTGTACTTGCGGGCTGCGTTCGTTTACTGATGATGGACTGCGCATATTGAACTCACAACGGACAGTTTTATTTTTTGATCTCGCTTTGGATTGCTGTATATAACTCTGATTGAATATTGAACACTTGTTTCCTTCTCCCACATGGAGTAATAAGTGTAATTGCTCTCTGTGATGAGGCGACAATGTCCTATCGGAATTGAAGAATCCTTCGAACCTGTGAATTACCCGGAGATCGATGTTCCTGGATCCGTGCGGGAACTGGCAAATCAAGTTAAGTGTTGTCAAAGGGGAGCCGACGGAACAATTTTCTAAACGATGATCCTGCAATTGACAGCAGTGTACGTCACGTAGGACAAAATGCTTCCGCTCTCAAGGAATTGATCGCAAGTATGCTCGGAATTATCCGCCACCGCATCAAAAAGTGGTGGCTGTCTACGACTTGGTCGGATGTTAGATATTACTCCTGATATACATGTTCTCACACGTACACTGCCAAGTATGCATCATGGGGAAATTTAGGGGCACCGCGTTGCAGTCGACGCCATTGTAACTTGCTACGGACCTGACCCAAATGTTGACCAACTGTCTCTTGCGACGGTCAACATTCCCCGCATTGAAATGCGATCTACCGCACACTGGCAACAGATTTCTGCGATTGGAAACACACACTACTCACCGTCATGCACAAGGGTATATAAACTATGCCACCGGTTGTTCAAGTCCTGCGATCCTTCCTCAAAGTGAAACCATTCACTTTCATCTCTCTTCTCGCTTGTAGTACCGTGTCCGTGCTCGCATAGACCATCGAACTCAACCGATGGAACTTTCCTTAGTCCGGGAGAAAACTTCGTTGCTCAAATCATACAACCCGTAAGCGTTCAGAACAAGTGCACAACGTACCACTTATTTATTCTGCCTTCTTGACAATCTTGATCTTAGGAATCCCTCGAGGGCTGTATCCAAGTTGGAATCGCCCTCGCGATAGATAACTGTAACAATGGAGTCTGTCCGCAACCTACCGAGCAGCTAGGGGACGTCCTCTATGCTGGTCCCTGGACGCCTACTGGGCACGCCCAGGGAGGGTTCTTCCAGAACTTCACCTTGCAGGTGTCACCATACATGTCCGTCGGGCCTGTTATCTTCACCCTAACCCATCTTTGCTTGCTTGGGGTATGTCGATCCACTTACCTTTATTTCCGTCTATCGCGCTGAAGCTGCACAATGACTGCATATAGGGTGGGCCGTACCCATTCCTCGAGTTCCGCAACGCAACTGTGACCATTTCTTGGATGGTGTGGAGGTCGATTCTCGCGTTTCCACGCTAACATTGAGAGGACGCGGAGTTGGATACCCTGTCAATGGATAACGCGGCGACATGGATGAATATGTAAAGCAATGTTATTAGTCCAACTTACGCGAACTGATCTCCCTCTCACCACCTTACTGACTCCAAAACTTGAGTACCTTCGGCGGTCCCTAAACTACATTGATGGTAAGTCGACACCGTGTCTCTTTGCGAGTGGCAATAGGGTCGTAAAAGGCTTGCACATCGGCGAGATATGGGTCTGGGCTTCTGCTGCTCACTCTTTCGAGCGTGATTCGATACAGCTCCAGGTCCTCCAATGCATGTACAAATATCTCTCCTTGATTGCTATCGGCAGGACCATCCTGCCAGTCGTGGCTTGGGAAGGGGCGAGAGGGGAGGAAGAACATGGACGTTATGTTGGGCATGTGACCATGACTGAATCTGATGTGCCGAACGTTCGAGAGGGATGCCGACATGTCCTGCCAGAACTCGGGTTCGTATGATGGTTTGAGGAAATGGACACACTGAATGTTCGTCATGGGGATTGCACTACAGATACTGCTCAGGGCAGGGTAATCAAACAGATTGATTGATGAACAGTGGGACAAGATGCTCGATACTTGCCATGGTATCAAAATGGGTACGAGTCTATCACGTGCCAATTTGAATCCTCGTCTATACGATGTCGAAGAGACGGGTGACATACTACTACGACGGTCTGAGTTCGTCCCCTCGCCGATCCAACATTGACAACTTCTCCAGGTGACATCGGCGCATACACTTATGGCCTCGGTCATCCCATGAAACCCCACCGGATGCGCGTGACACATGACTTGGTCTCCGCGTACGGGATGCTCGACAAGATGCAGGTCCTGGTTCGTCCCCTCGTTCCCCTTCCCTACCTCATCTGACCTCGCATACACGCAGCGCCCAAAGCGCGCATCGCCGGAATCAATGTCCGCATTCCATACGGACGAGTACATCCATTTCCTCCACCGTGTCACACCCGAGACGGCGGAGGAGCTCACATACAATGGCACCCGATGTGATTATTGTCCTCCTGTTTTTATTTATGTCTGATAGTTGTTTGTTCCAACAGTCCTCATGGGTGAGGACAACCCCGCGTTCGAAGGCTTGTTCGAGTTTTGTTCCATCTCGGCTGGGGGGTCGATAGGTGTGTCGCATGTTCCAGTTCGTCTCAGCGTGCCTCACATTCTCTCCCCTTACCTTCTCCCCCACAGCTGCAGCCCAACGCATCGCCTCTGGAGCAGCCGATATCGCCATAAACTGGGCAGGCGGTCTGCATCACGCCAAAAAGCGCGAAGCCTCCGGATTTTGCTATGTCAACGACATCGTACTCGGGATCCTTGAGCTCCTACGGACCTACCCACGCGTACTGTACATCGACATCGACTGCCACCATGGCGACGGTGTTGAAGAGGCATTTTACACAACAGATAGGGTCATGACGTGCTCATTCCACAAATTTGGGGAGTACTTTCCCGGAACGGGGACCCAGGAGGATAAAGGAATGGACAAGGGAAAGCATTATGCGATCAACGTGCCACTCAAGGACGGAATCACGGATGAGTCGTTCAAGGCGGTGTTTGAACCGGTGCGTCTATGCGATGGGTCTGAGCCGTACGTGGTTGCTCACTTGATTTTATAGGTCGTATCAAAAATCATGGATGTATACCGCCCGAGTGCTGTCATCTTGCAGTGCGGGGCAGATTCATTGGCAGGCGACAAACTGGGCTGTTTCAACATCACAATGAATGGGCACGCGCACTGCGTACAATTCTTACGCTCGTTTAACGTTCCATTGATCTTGCTCGGCGGTGGGGGTTACACGGTCAAGAATGTAGCACGGACGTGGACATATGAGACGGCCTGCGCACTCGGGATCGAAGGAGAGATCGACCTGAACTTGCCATGGAACGAGTACTTTGAATGGTTTGGGCCGCGGTATCGCCTCGAGGTTCCGGAGAACAACATGGACGATCTAAACGTCAAGGATGGATCGCTTGACAAGGTGAGGTTCAACGCGCTGCATCAACTGGCTCAGTTGCACTCCTGTGCGGCACCGTCAGTCGGGATGCATGACGTTCCGAGGGAGAATTTAGGGAAGCACCTTGGGCTGGAGGAGCAGGAGGAGCGGCTGGAGGATGGGGCGATGGACGATTTGGATCGCAGGTTGGCACGTGAGTACATCGAGTCTACCTCTAAATACAGTGAAAGTTGATATCGCTTCTCAGAACACGCGCGGTATCTATACAAGCTACAGGAAGTGGCTGCAGGTGGAGGAGGATCGGAGGAGTCGGATGACGACAGGTACGGCAACGACTCGGATGGCGAAGGGTCTTCGTCTGCGTACCGGCGGAGTGGTCGCAAGAGAATGAGCATCATGACGAATCGGTACCTAGATGTGGCGGACGCGACGGGTGGAAAGATGCAGAGTGTTCCACGGCGACGGTTCTTCAAAAGCGTGGCAAAGTGGGACGAGGCATATGGCCGGGTGAGGATGGAGAGGGAGGCGGTGTCGGATGCAGGTATGAATGGGATGAGGACGGACGGGTTGGCGGCGTTGATGGAGGCGGGTGGAAGGAGTAGTAGACAAAGTCAGACGAATCATCAGGATGAGGATTGGGAGGACGGGGCTTCGGTATAGTTGGCTTAGACTCTATGAAGGGAAAGTACCTGAATGCTAATAACTATGTATTATACATATCTCTCCCTGCCAGCTTGGAACCGCGGCAGCTGAATTCTACACGAATGGAGTGCATTCTCAATTGCATGTTATACATTGTCGATGATTTGAAGTAAGTACAGACGTTACAAAAACCCAAGTCGAAGCCTTGATTCCACGAACGATGTATCTGAACCTAGACTTTGACCTTGTCGGAAAGAAACTTAGACCACTCTGCTTCACCCCAAGAGCTGGATACTTCGTTTGCAACGAGACCATCCCACAGCGCAGTGGGTGAGACATGGATTCCATTCTGCCTGGAGAACTTGACTAGAGCAGGAGCATTGAATTGAGTATTATCCACGAAGTAATCTGGGCTTACTGGTGTATTTCAGATCGTCTGTGACGGCCACCCCACCGTTTGGTGTGCCTTTGAGCTTGAGAAGATCCTTGAACATCTCCACCTTGCCTTCATCTTGGATCACTGAGCTCGCTAGCGCTGCGAGTTTCTCTCGGATCTGCAAGGGCGTGAGGGTCGAAGAGGGAATGTCGTAGAATTCCTCTTGTTCGTCAAACAACTATTCGATCCGTATTAAGTTGCCAAAAGTCACGATCGGATGACAGGAAACGACGTACTTTTCGGGAAAAACGCCAGTAGTGTTCAGGGGAAGCTCGGATAACCTGGGAATCAATCTGTCAGACAACTGATTTGATTTGATTAAATCACGGAGAGCTCAATACCGCGAGCGCAGCTTCATGGGTGAGTGTTGATGACGCATGCCAGGGCTGAACTTGTTGCCTTAAGATGAGCTTGACCTTCCCATAGTATTTTCCGCCCTTGTCAAGCCAAGGCTTGAGCACGGTGTCGATCGTGCGCGATATCTTGCCACTGTGATTCAAAGGGGTGTCAATGTTCCGAATAGTGATTAAAAATGGGGTACAAACCTGAAGGGACAGACATAATCCACTGCCAATAAGACGTTAGTTGATCTGGAACAGAACAAAAGATACATTGCTCACAGAAGACCTCCAGAGTGTGTGGAGAATCTTTCGTCCCAGCGACAATCGACGGGTTGAGTGAGGGTTGCAAGGCCATGTTGGTTGATACGGAAAGAGGACTGATTGACCCCTCTTAGTACATACATAGGGAGCGATGACGACATCGATCGAACAAGGGAGCGTGACTGATTATGTAACACTCTTTATTTATTTCTATGGCGGTCTCATTCACAGCTTTCTTAGTGCAACTATCGGAGAGCGTACAAGCTGAAGATGGACAACGTTTGGCGTATTTACTACGGCCCACAAGTCCCCATGGCAAGGATTTAGTGAAGGAGTTCAAAAATCCATCGGTAAGAAGTTCCTGCATGTTTAGAGTTCACAGTTTCTCATTACACATCCAGCGCGACGCTCTGATGAACCAATATAGCGGATGCATAGAGAACCCTTGGGACGAGATTGCTGTTCGATACCTGATGGTGACGTCCCATGTCGCGCGGAAACGACCAGGAGAAGCATTCAACGAGCAGTCTCAGCTTATATCGTACGCCTCTGCTAACTTCGAACTCGCGCAAGACTGAAGCGTCGTGTAGCTTGTTCTTCAGGTTCTTCAATCAGAACACAGGGTGGACTCTGCCCGCGCTATTCTCCACCCTACGCGATCTTCGCGATCTCGCTTTCGATGTCAGTTCATCGCCGTTGTGTTTACGTCCTAAAACACCCCATCCTGACACCCTACCTCGGCCCAGGCTGATTTTCATGCAAAATGTAACAGTCAAAATAGTGAATGTATGGAGAGCGCGGCGGGAGTGGTGGCAAAAGCATTCAGCAACTGTATGACAGATCGGTGTGTCTCAATAGACAGATCACAGCTCTGATGTACTTATATCTCTCAAGAACATCACCGGCTGACCAATCTCGGAAATGGGGGATCTATTATGTTGTTGGGCTTGTCATGAAGTGTTATTTCCGCGTGCGTTTCTATCCTGCTCTCGCACAACCATCTAATATGTAATGTGAAACTAGGTCAAACGGATATCCTTGTCGAAAAACATCCTGCGAGCGCTGGACGCGAACCCGGACATACCTCCTCTGACCGCCTACCCCCGTTCACATCAAGTGTGTGTCGCATTTTGGTGATGGAAGTACGCCCGTGTTGCTAAAGGTCGATTATGGACTGCAGGTCACGTACCGATACTATCTTGGAATGCTGAGCTTCTTGAACGAAGACTATGCAAAGGTAATATTCCTTTTAAACCTGTTCTCACGGTGCCTGCTCACATTTTTCACTTCAGGCAGAACAAGAACTCACACTAGCATTCTACAATTGTCATATCCAGGCGCACAGAAACCAAGAGTAGTTGACCCGCTACCATTTTTCCGTGCATAGAAAACGCTGAGATGGGCTTTGCAGACGAATCCTGACATGCTTGATCCCGCTGCGCATTTTGCGCGGTCACCTCCCATCCAAGATACTGCTCGATCGATTCCCTGTCCTGGACGAACTGTTCTTACCATTCATAGCTGCCATCCGCACCGGCGATATCACAGCATACGATGCAGCGCTCGATCGCTGGGAACGGCGGCTCGTTGAACTGAATCTGTGGATCACGATAGAAAAAGCGCGGGAGCTGTGCATCCGGGGATTGTTTAGGCGGGTGTACGTCTACCTCTGTGCTATTCCTTATGCTCTCCGTTCTTTCTATACCCGCGAAGCTAACGCTTGGTGCGCAGATGGGTCGCAAGCGAGAAAAGCACGCGGATCCCCGTGACTATGTTCCACTCTTCGCTGCGCATATCCGGAACGGACGTTTCGATGGACGAGGCCGAATGCTTCGTCGCAAACATGATCTACAAGGGATATATGAGAGGATATATATCGCATGAGAAGCAGATGGTTGTGTTGGCAAGCGCCAACGCATTCCCTAGGCTCGGAGACCGGCAGTCTCCATATGCATTGCTGTAGCGGGGCCCCAGTCCGGGTTCCAGTTTAATATGATGTATTGTGCCGTAGTACTCGAAGTAAACGGATGCGAATGATGTATCAGAACTAAGGATGATGGTGGTAAGGCCTACATGAACATTGATCGTACAAAACGATTATCATACCGAACACCGTTCAGACAACAGGAAAATAAATACTACAACTCGAGGAAAGGTTTTTTTTTAAAAAGGAATGTGGCTCATAGGTATAATAAAACTACGTGGTTGAATTTGGTCCGGCGGGCCACTGTGCTGCGACAGTTACAAAGCGCTTTGATTCCGGAGTTGCCGGACTGCTCTGGTAGGGTCTTTTGGCTACTGACCCGCTATCGATCCGAACGCCAAGGAACGTGGATTTTGTATTGACGACCGTAGGAAGTAGTGAATGCGGGTGGCGTAGATACCTTCTGGTTCGATTTCTTGGACGGCTGACATTTTGCTGATTAAGGGAAGCGCAGCCATCGTTGTAGCCGGTAGCCAGAAGCAGCTATGCCTTGGTGTATGATCCTCAGATACGGGAAATTATCCCAATCAGCGTGAAAAGATCAGCGACGGATAGTACCAGTGGCAAGTTGGATTCGGCAGACCCAGCATCTTCCTCGGCCATGGGAGGCCCCCAAGCACCTCAGGCAGCACCTCCTCGGTGCCAATAGAGGCCTCAGAGGCCCTTTCCCACACACGCAACGCTGTGGCCTCTGAGATCTGTGGGTCAGCTTCACGAGGTCTATTTTTAGATTACCTTCGCCGGTCCTCTCCTGCACCTCCTGCACCTCTTACGAGGCACGTGTTACGAAGCTGAGAGTCAGTTCGAAATCAACCAACGAAGATCCGACGAGGCGACTCGAAGGGAGCCGTTATTCGAAGAATGATTTCAAACTAGGGAATACGATACAGGCGTTCTGGTATCTTAAGCTTTTCGTTGCTTGCATCAAGCGTCAACGACAGACCTCAGATCCTGCCTTTAACTAACACTAAGTGTAGCCCATTTCTTCTCTTCATCCATTTGGTACTCTGGCTGAGGAACTTGGTCCAATTGGGG
>JBBPMR010001342.1:0-10361 GCA_038090415.1 Rossbeevera mucosa | reverse complement strand
ACCTAAGTTGTTTTACACTCATCAGAGATAAGATAACTTCGGTTTAGCCTCAACAACAGACTGCTCATATTCCTAGTAAGTCTCTACTAGAGATATTTCTTGGATCCCTCAGTTGTGCCCTTAGAAGTCCTATCGTATTTCTAAATATACTGTGTGTGAAGCCAAAAAAAAAAGCCTTGCTTTTTGTGTCAGTAACCAGCTCGAGGTGTCCTAAGAAGCGGGGTCACTTACTGCCTGCCTGCCTGCCCGCACCTGCTGTTGCATCCTGTGTGGTACTAAAAAAACCAAACATCTTGCTTTTGGAGTGAGTGACCAATGTGCCCCGGGCCTGAAAAGCGGGGTCACTTACTGCCCGCCCGCCCGCACCTGCTATTGCATCCTGTGTGGTACCAAAAAAGCAAACATCTTGCTTTTGATGTGAGTGACTGATATGCCCTGAAAGGCGGGGCCACTCACTGTGCATCCCCCTCCACCTGCCACTGCACCCCTGTGTGATGCTGAAAAAAAAAGTCTTTCTTTTTGAGTGAGTGAGTGATGTGTCCTAAGAAGCGGAGCCACTTACTGTCTCCCCGCCCACCCACCTGCCCCCGTTCACTGCTGCATTCTGTGTGGTACCAAAAAAACAAACATCTTGCTTTTTGCGTGAGTGACCAACATACCCTGAAAAGCAGGTCACTTACTGGTATTACTGCCCAGCCCGCTGTCTTCTGGTGATGTGCTCGCTGTACTGCTGAAACGTGCGGAGGTTAATATAGCGGTTTAAATAGAATGTGTCGCCCATCAGTGCTGAATAATTGCGGATCCAAAGTGGATCCACAGCACCATTGGGAAACCTGGGGACTAGATGACAAGGCTGAATAATCCACGAAACTGGGATTACTGCAGCATTTGGTTGATGGTTGTGTGTTGAGCATGATACTCGGAACATTTGAATTGATTCATTGAATAAATTGAATGGCTTGAACCAGTGAATGTAGGCGAGTGGTTCTGAGAAGTCTCCAAGGTATGGAGGAAGATGAAAAATGACACGAATTTTAGCTGCATGTAGGCCTGAAAAAGAGGTTAGATATGTTCCTCTTGAATAACCATTGTTTACCATGAAAACCACCATGCACCCGCTCTTCCTTGCAATCAAGGATTAATGCTGTGTCGAATCATGCAGGTGTTGGAGGCTTGCAAGGTCCATTGGAATGTGTTGGCTGGCACTGAATCCTTGCGAAGTCGCCCTCCATCATGTGCTCAAGGGGCTGTAATAAGATTAGGATATTACTGAGACAATCGAAGCGATCATGGATGCTGGGCTCAAAGTGCTGAAAAGTGTTGGGTAGTGACCTGACAAAAGCCTTGAGGGCATCAATGAAGCACACTGTGCCATGGTGGTCGATTAAAATCTGTACTGCCTTGTTAGGATAGTGGGGTCGCTTGGAGACACGATAATGAAAGCCTGTAATAAAGTTGTTCAGCCTAAGGGAGGGTGCATCAATGTCCATATCACTGCCACTTTGCTCTGTGTCCAAATCCAAGTCTTCATCGGCATCACCATTGCAACTTTTTCGGACATGCCAGCCCAGATACACCTTGAACCATATGATAGCTTCTTGATGCTGGAGCCACCTGGTCATCTGAATGGTGTAGTCCTTGTGATTGGTCCGCGCATAAGCCTTCTTAGCATAGTTGATGTGTAGGCATTCTGAGCGATACAAGCAAAGATGTCCGTATGAGGAAGATCCAACCAGAAGGGGGAGAATATGGGTCAAAGTCCTTGGGCAGTGAACTCAGGTGGGTACTGGCTGGTTGCTTGTGCGTAAAGGGCATGTGATGTTTCAGCTTGATTGTGAGGTAGAAACAGTGTATTTGCTCCTCTTTGGTCGGCTCGTACCAGACATTTCGGGCACCTGTTTTTGGTGCAGCATGCAATGAGGCACTGCTCAGGGTGATCTCCCACATAGGCCGCAAGGATCGAAAAAATCCGCCGAAGTTTCCCATCTGCACACACCATCTCGACCCCATCGATCCCAGCTGCTTGTAGCGGCTGAAGCAGTCTCTTCATGCAATAATGAAAGAGCCGGTATCCACCAACCGAGTTGTTGTCGAAGGAGTGCAATTTGGATACTGGTAAGTATCCCAGTAAAATGGATGCGTGCTTAGTGGGCTGACAACGAACATGTTTCGATATGTTACCGATGCTGAGGTATACTGGCCATGCAGACTTGTCACCTTTGAAACAAGACAGTTCTGTCTTATCAAACGCCAGGATAATAGGTGCAATAGTGGCGCCTTCAGGCAAATGGCCCTGTTTTTGCACACTGGATAAGTTTCTTTCTTATCATTCACCATTTACTGTTACAAATCTCGTTCTTTAACCTAGCTTTAAGCGCTCTCGTTATCTTATCTAGGCACGCGCCAATCTTAGCGCTCAATCTTATCTTATCATGACACTAGTCCAGACCCATCAGTCTAGATCAACACATTGTAATTGACAGGCAGTGCTTCTCTTCCATTCCACACTGCCTTGCCTCTCCTTCATAGCATGTAACATAGCCATAGACATAGCATTAGTATAGCCTTGTCCTCATGTACAGTAGTATATATAATGCCAGACACCAGCCAGACTCCTCAGTCTGTTCTGGTTGATTTCCAACTTAAACATCTCCCCTTTCCTTGAGTCCTTGCTATTGTGTGGTGACTTAGTGCATTACCTGTATAGGTTTTGTTGTTGCCAACATAAGAATAGACTCTTTCCACTACCTCACCACTGCTCGCGACCGCCTATCGTCGCAACACGTTTTTCGACCCCAACAACTTCGACAATCGAGGCCTTCATTGCACCGTACTTGCTCTTACCCCTATTGGTCTTGTCCACACCGCTTGGGTGTAAAACAACCGTGCTTGGATAGCGGCTCAGGACCTTACCCCTGTGGAGACCACAACTCCGATCTCAACTGTGTTTCAAAGTAGAACCTTATACGTTCGCTTTGTGGGTCATTAGTCCTCATTCGAGAGGGAGCAGCCCACCACGTGTATTGTTTGAAAGGATAGAATTGCAATCTCTTCTATCTAAAATAAGATTCGCAGTCTTGCAGTACTAAAACTGTGCCGAAGCCAGGCATATCCGGTTCCTTCGACCATCGCCTTCAGCACGCGTCTGGGGCTCGTGTATCCTGGTATTGCTTTTACAGATTAGATTAAGCGTGTTGAGAAGGACTCTTCATGAGATCCCCCTCGCTAATAAGGTATAGTTACTGAAAGTTGGTCTCTTTGTGAGAATCACATCAGTCAAAATTGCATACCAATCATTCTCCTCGAATTACTGTTATATAGTAAACTTCACTCGTCTCGTTTCCCCCACACCCATAAAAGAAGAATCAGCAACCCCAGAGTTGCAATATCCGCCATTAGCCCCTGAAGGACACCCCAACTATGATCCAAACGATCACCCATGTCCTGAAATAGAAACCATTTCCCCCACCTTTGTCCCAAACCCCGACTTCATCAAACATGTCATCCTTAGAAGATCAGCTCGCATTGCTGCAGCAGCAGCTCACAACTATGAACGAGGCATTACAAAGAGTAACTATGTTGGCACAACTAGCCGAAACAAGAGCCGCCGCTGCCGAAGCAGCAACAAGGGCACCACCACCACAAGTAAAGGTGGAAAAGAAAATATCCGTCATCCCAGATCCAGGCAGTTATGATGGATCATACAATAAGTTTGAAGAATGGTGGTTGAAAATGCAGGTGTTCATGAAAATGAATGCTGAAGCATACCCCACCGATAAGGAACGTTGTATGGCAACCTTGTCACGCATAGGAGTAAAAGAGGACAAAAATGGCGCAGGCACATGGGCTAGAAACCAATTAAAACAATGCCGCGATAGCCAAACCTACCCCATACCTCGATTACTAGAACAAGAATTATGAAATAGGTTCCAAATTGGGAACCACAAAGATTTATCCCTAAGAAAGCTCATGGCCCTTAAGCAAGGCCCCAATGAAAGGATGCAGGTATTCCTGACAAAATGGCTCACTCTGTATGAGGAAGCTAATTGCGGGGATTACATGGGCACTGCACTCCTCGAACAGAATGTCCGACAAGATATCATCCAGCAGATCTTTATCACTGATGAACGATGTGACTTGGTAACAGACTATGTCACTACACTACAAAAACATGGCGAAGCCTTGGAAGCCTTCAAATACTGAAAGGGACCTTGAAAAGACCCAAATGCCATGAATGTGGACATAGTACATCATGCCTGGGAAGAACCCTCCGAGTTTGGAGGAGGGACTAAATCTATGGCTGCTGTGATAGCTCAAGTCAAGCAGCAGACCAATGCCATTGGTTGCTATAACTGTGGCAAAGAAGGGCATCAAGCACGAGAGTGCAAAACAGCATCAACCAAGTGCCAAGAGTGCGGATTCTCGCGTGGAGGACACCACAAAGAATGCACCCGATTCAAAGGGAAACAAGTCCACGCCGCAGAGACAACTGTGAAAACAAACAACCCCTTCAACAAGCCACCAGCGGTCAACTGGCAAAGTGCTATACAAGGGATGGACATTGAGGCTGCTAGAGCCTATTTCCATGACATGGAAATGACTTCGGGAAAAGCCCAGTGAGGACCTTATCGGGTAAGGCACCCTCATATCCAAAGGACAATATTTCTTTTTCTTCTTCTTTATGTACTCGACACCTAGATAGTGCTAGTACAACTCCTATTCCTTTATCTCACAGTAATAGTTTCTCCCTCCTCGATTCCAATAGTTCTTTTTCTGCATCTCCGACATCTCGATGTGGTAGCCTACCAGATGTCAAAACTGAAACAGCATCTTGTATTGAGCGTGGCCCCGGTAATAGGGTATTTAATTCTGTTAAAAGAGAAAAAATATTTCCTTTCAGAACCCGACTGATCACAGAGTGCGCACACTCAAGCCACTCAGGGAAATAACCTTAAAAATCGAAATAATACAAAAAGACAAAAATATCGCAGTAAGCGCCCTACTGGATAGTGGCGCCAATGGCATATTTATCGATATGGAATGGGCTAAGAAAAGCCGTATTCCTCTTACACCGTTAGACAACGTAGTGCCTGTCTACAATGTGGACGGAACTATAAACTCCGCTGGAGGCATTGCATACACTTGTAATCTTATTATCGACTACCAGGGACATTGCGAAAAAGTCACAGCGGATGTTACCAATCTTGGCCGGAATCAGATGATTCTTGGATACACATGGTTAAGGGACCACAATCCCTCTATTGATTGGACCTTAGGTCATGTACACATGGACAGATGTCCTATGTCATGCAAGGTGTTAAACGCCACATATTGTAATAGAATGGACGAATATGAGAAGTTCTACATAGCCAATGTCTACACCGATCATTTTACATTGCCCGATCCTAGTTCAGAAAATGCCTTCAAGCTGGTACCTGAACATTATAGAGATTATCTAGATGTCTTTTCCGAAAAAGTTTCCGAACGCCTCCCTGAACACAAAGCATGGGACCACGTGGTCGATCTCAAACCCAATTTTGTACCTAAAAAGGGAAGATTGATCCCACTCGGTCCTGCTGAGCAAGATGAAGTTAAAACGTTCATAAACAAACAATTAAAGAAGGGTTACATTCGACCTTCTAAATCGCCACAGACATCTCTGGTATTCTTTATTCCACAGAAGGATTGAAAGAAGTGAATGGTTATGGATTATAGATATCTCAACGAAGGCATGGTTAAAAACAATTACCCCCTTCCATTAATCTCGCAAATCATAGATAAGCTCAAAGGAGCTAAATTGTTCACCAAAATGGATCTTCGATGGGGATATAATAATGTCCACATTAAAGAAGGTGACGAATGGAAAGGAGCCTTTATCTGCCACCTTGGAGCATTTGAGCCCACAGTCATGTTCTTTGGAATGTGTAATAGTCCCACGACATTCCAGCAAATGATGAATGAAATCTTTGCTGAGGATGAAGACATAGTTATTATCTACATAGATGATTTATTGATTTTCTCGAAACACAACAACGTGGTTAAACATCGCGAAGCCATATGAAGAGTACTTCGAAAGCTTCGTGAGAATGACCTATTTGTCAAACCGTCAAAGTGCTTCTTTGAAGTCACAAAAGTAGACATGCTTGGTATGGATGTATCAGGAAATGGAATCTCGATGAGCAAAAATAAGCTCGATGGAATTGCATCATGGCCTGTTTCTCACAACATAAAAGGAGTTCGCAGCTTCTTGGGACTCACCAATTTCTATCGTCGTTTCATTGAGAACTATTCCTTGATTGCCCGACCATTGCATGACTTAACAAAGAAAGATCAACCCTGGTGCTGGGGAAATGCACAACAAACCGCTTTCAATAGTCTAAAAGAAAAATTCACTACCGCGCCTGTCTTGGCATATCCGGATGACACGACCCCTTATCGTGTCGAATGCGATGCATCAGAATTCGCTACTGGTGCAGTATTGTCAACCCTTAAGGAAGACAAATGGCACCCTGTCGCATATATGTCTCATAGCATGACTAAAGAAGAATGGAATTATCCGATAGCTGACAAGGAAATGTTGGCAATCATCCGGTCTCTTGAACAATGGAGACATCATCTTGAAGGTGCTTGTCATCAGTTTGAAGTTTGGACAGATCATAAAAACCTTATGTACTTTATGAAATCTCAAGATCTGAACAAGTGACAGGCTAGATGGGCACAATATTTATCTCAATTTGATTACCTACTTGTAAATAAGCCAGGCACTGCAATGAAAAAAGCAGATGCCTTATCTAGAAGAGAAGATCATAGTATAGGAATAGAAAACGACAAAAAAAACACCATCCTTATAGATAGTTCACGTATTCGTAGTGTACAAGAAATCGAACTCTTTGATAGGATAAAAATAGAACAAAAGAAATACACCGTCGCTGAAGGATCCATATATAGTGGTGGATTATGGGAATATGATGGAAAAATATGGATACCTAGGAAACTTGCATTTAGAAGTAATGACGCAATTTCATGATCATCCACTCGCTGGACACAAAGGCCTGGATAAAACCAAAGAATTGATAGCTTGCTACTATAAGTGGCCCAGTATGAAAGCCAATATAGAAACATATTGCAAATCTTGTGATCGATGTGCTCACATGAAGCCTTCGAATATAGCACCTGCAGGAAAACTGCAACCCCTACCAGTAGCATCTGGACCTTGGAAAGATGTGTCAGCTGACTTTGTCACTGGATTTCCGGAATCACATGAATATGATAGTGTGCTTGTAGTGGTGGGTCGCTTCTCTAAAGAAGTGGCTCTTATCCCCACTGTAAAAACCGTAACTGCACAGAAAACCGTGCAATTATACAAAGATTATGTATGGAAACATCATGGTCTGCCGGATTCTATTGTATCTGATCATGGTCCACAATTTTCCGGACAAATGATGATCGATCTTCTTAAATTGTTGAAAATAGAAAAGAAAATGTCTACAGCCTATCACCCTCAAACCCATGGACAAACAGAGTGTATTAACAGAGAATTGAACCAATACCTCCACCTGTTTGCCGCGGAAAAACAATCTCAGTGGGTGGAATGGCTAGTGCTAGCGCAATTTAATTTCAACAATACGAAATCGTCATCAACAGGATTTACTCCCTTCCAGCTTACCAAAATGTTTACCCCTCATATGGGCATAGAACCAAAAATAGTGAAATTGCCTGCTGCAGAAGCATTTGTGTCCAATATGAAAGCCAATATAGAAACTGCAAAGTCTAATCTAGAGAAAACTCGTGCCAAAATGTCACTTCAGGCCGATAAATCTCGATCCGATGCTCCTGCTTATGGAATTGGTGATCTTGTTCTACTGTCATCCGATCACTTGAATATAGCTGATAGACCCTCTCGAAAGTTAACCAAGAAGTGGATCGGACCCTATCAGGTCACAAACGTGTACACCAACTCTGTGGAATTGTTATTCCCGAAATCTATTGCAGCTCGTAACGTCGTGAATGTTTCGCGCGTTAAACCCTATAGAGAACCTCTTGAAGGACAACCAGTTGTAAAACCCGGTCCTATCTCCATTGACGATGAAGGTCATGAAGAATTTGAAATTGAATACATTGTGGATTCTCGCCCTATCAGTCATGGTTTCCAATACTTGATCCATTGGAAGGGTTATGATGACTCTGACTGTACTTGGGAAGCAGCTTCGTCTGTCGCCAAACATGGAAAAGATGCTATTGCCTTGTTTCACAAGAACAATCCTAGTGCTCCTCAGCGACTTAACATGTCTCGAGCCTTGTTTCAGGGTGTTTTTAATACCCCATTGATTAATTATACGTCTGGATCTACTGAGTATTGATCGCCATTCCTGGTGGTGCACTTGTGGGCGCCTTCCTTGCAGGTAGTTCTTATTCATGTGATCTGGAATCTCACTCCTAGTTGGGGGGTGATGTTACAAACCTCGTTCTTTAACCTAGCTTTAAGTGCTCTCGTTATCTTATCTAGGCGCGCGCCAATCTTAGCACTCAATCTTATCTTATCATGACACTAGTCCAGACCCATCAGTCTAGATCAACACATTGTAATCGACAGGCAGTGCTTCTCTTCCATTCCACACTGCCTTGCCTCTCCTTCATAGCATGTAACTCATCAGGCAGTGCTTCTCTTCCATTCCACACTGCCTTGCCTCACCTTCATAGCATGTAATATAGCCATAGACATAGCATTAGTATAGCCTTGTCCTCATGTACAGTAGTATATATAATGCCAGACACCAGCCAGACTCCTCAGTCTGTTCTGGTTGATTTCCAACCTAAACATCTCCCCTTTCCTTGAGTTCTTGCTATTGTGTGGTGACTTAGTGCATTACCTGTATAGGTTTTGTTGTTGCCAACATTTACTGGTGCTTACTTGTGTCTCCCACCACCGTCACCTGTCCACATTTCGTCATACCACCGGGTTTGGCCACCAGGATCAGTGTACACCTTTTCAGGTATGTACGCCATATCCTCCTTGAATGCCGGATTACCAATTAGTCCTTGAACACAGGCTACTGGATTGTGCAACCAAAGTTCCAATTCTTCTGTGTCTTCACCATGAACAACCTCATTTGTCATCAGATCCAGGTTATCACCATGCACTCTCACGAGTTCACAGATCCACTCGGGGCCGGTTGGAAGTTGGTCAATCAACTTCATGAACAGATGTTTGCTATGGTAACTTGGCTGTGTTCATTCTCATGTCTGCATACCCAGTATCTTGGTAAGTAAAGGTTTTTTTAATCCACTATCAGCCACTTACAATAGATAGCTTTAGGAAGTCTTCAATTCCTTGCTGATTCACATTATTGACAAGCCACTCGGCCAATTCCCATTCACCTTTGTTAGCAAATGGGATGTAGGGTCCCTGTCTAGCAGAATCCTGGATATCTTTTATCAGCTGAAATGAGGTGCTTGCTTCACCGAAGACTGTTCCTGCAGCATGTATGACAAACTCTTCAGCGTAACAGGGGAAATAAGCCCTCTCATCAGTTGCACACTCTTCCGCATCTTGAGGTGGAGAACTAGGGATATGCGTAGGGTAAGGTATGTCGTTCTCTGCATTCTGCCTGGGTGAGTGAGATGCTACTGAAATTGAGGATGCAGTTTGTTGTTGGCATTGACAATGAGCAGAATGGCCGATATGTCGACGTAGCCCATTTTCCGTTGGAAATTCACGACCACAGGCAGTGCAAGAATGGCCTTCTTGTGATTTGGGGGCAAGACGAGGCATGTAGTAGGTTGACAATCAATGGGTACATTTTTTTTGGATATTTCATTGCAGCGATGTCAGTAACCAAACCCAATTGACTCTTATAGTCCCCCCTGGTATATAATCCTGCCCTGGAGTCATAGTTTGACTCCAGATCTTTCCCACCTTTTTTCGCTTTTTTTCAATTCTCACTTTTACTTACTTTTGCACTATATGTCTAGCTTAGATCAGGTCACTCAACCAGTGGAAGGTCCTCGCAGTCATGTGCGCCGCCCGAGTGAAAAAGTGCAAGCTATGTTAGGTTTGTGGCACATGGTGCTTTCATATTGTCTTACTAACATTTTTTTTAAATAGATGAGATCTATCAGAAGAAAGATGCCTCAGAGCAGCGTGCCCTTGCACAGGCCAAGCGGCGTGAGGAACTAGGGCTCAAGCGCCAACAATCAAGCCAGGCAGCTAAACAAGACCTCACCATTCCAGCCAGCTGTTGGAATATCCTGATGACGTGCTTATGGATTCATCCCCTATCCCTCTTATCTACCACATGTATAATAGATAGATAAGATAATAGTATATATGGTCTGAGTAGTCGACAGGTATCCCTGTCGAT
>JBBPMR010001341.1:0-10363 GCA_038090415.1 Rossbeevera mucosa | reverse complement strand
TGTTTTTTCTTTTTCTGTTGAAGGGAACCGTTCGACTGGTGTTTCTCCAGCTCCCCCGCCGAGAAGAGTTTTTTTTTTTTTTTGGGGGGGGGGGGGGGGGGATTTACGTCTCATCACCAGTTGGGGATGATGACAGAAACTCGAGTTCATCCTTTCGCCAGGGGACTGGACGGTACTGCAGTGCATGACGACTCTCACTGAAAGCTTTCAAGTCGAGATACAAGTTATTAAATTACCACTTTCCCCGGTAATGTGAGAACTATAAAGCATTCCAGACTCTCAGGCTGTAACGGTCGTCGCGCTACCCTTACCTCCGTGCCTGTGGGTGTTTTTACTGGGATCATGGACGATATCGATGAGATATAAAGGTCATCGCGTCACAGTTACCTTGATTGCGGCTGTATCTTTCCACAGCCTTGTTTTGTACAGAGCTTGGCATGGTGCGTAAGATATTGAACGAATCTGACATTTGCTGACTTGATTCGACCAGGTGCGGGAAGACCTAACCAGACTGTTGTTCGCCAGGATTTCGGCCCTACCTCGAGAGCGAAGCGAAGAATATCAATATCTCCCCCATCGTTTATACTATGTATATTCCGGGTACTTCTCCGATCTCGCTTCTCTTGGGACACTGGAGGTTACAACTAGTATTGACTTTGACCTCTTTGCCACGAAAGAAGTCCCGTCGAACTCCACCGGATTAATGTTAGCTCTCTGACTGCTTGGAAGAACTCATAGCGTTGCAGTGCCGTGTACCACTGGCAGCCCAAAGCGTCATCACCGGCTGCGCTTCCTCCACGGTACTTCTCGACTACTGTATCTTCCAGGCACAGATAACTCTGGTGAAGACCGATGTGCGGACTGGGACACCAGGCACTGCCTACCAATAACAAGGGTGGTGATTTCCGGCCGTTTGTTCCCCAGGTTCTATGTCTCGTTTGACCAGCATCCTGTCGCTCATTGACCAGCTCAAAGCGGATGGATTTCAAGTTGACACTGTACGAGTCGTCCTCACTAGCTTGGACTATCCCTTATTTATGATTTGCGATTGTGCGGGACATGAAATTCGTTCCTCACAGTCTGACAATCTCTTCTCTTGCAGGAATTAGTGCGAAAATAGTAGTACATTCTGAATTCAGGACGACTTTCCCCCCTACACGGAATGCGCAGACATCGTCCTTGAAGATGCGTATTCGGTGGACGTAAGTTCCACGTACCACCCCCATATGGCACACCTGTGAAGGAAGTATTCAGGACGTCATGACCCGTATACAGACATACAAGGATTGACTACAGGATACTTCGTTGTCGAGAACGGTATGGACGAAGCCTCAGGCGATATGCGAATTAGAAAGTAGATGGTCTGAGTATTGGGCTACAGTGCAATCACTGGAGCACGACACAGACGGGGGATGCAATAGGGAGGTATGGGACAAATTATTCAGCCATGAAGCGACAGCCATGAGTCGCATGACCGAACACTGTGATTTGTTTTTTGGAGATCCGCACTGTTACACTGACTCGGATGCCTGTTTTATTAGGATCGATCTCGTTCCAGTACCCGATGACGACCATCGAATGGGTGATTGCCAACCTGAGCCCTGGCATCGCTGAGAACGATCCAGCTGTTCATCCTTCTGTAAAGCACAAGACGTAACCGTTAGTCTGTGGAACGTTGGCAGCACGCACTTGCTTCTCGTCGTTAACCTTGGCCCAACGGAGGACTGCATTCCCCGCCAGGATGCCGTTGGCTTAGGAAATGCGACGGGGTTGAACGTCGGACTTGGGGGATGCGGATTTATTCTGCAATACCTGCTGCGGACTAACGTCATCTTCCATGATCCTCAACAATTGGTGAGGGTGTGCTACCAATTCCTATATACCTTTACTGATTCCTGTATACTCTAGAGCGCTGCGAGGCATTTGCTCTGCATGTTTCAATAATGGACACCGAGGAACCAGGCGCTTACGAGTCTGGATTTTCTTTCGGAAGGGCCGAGCACAAAGAACGCAACCAGGTCAAGCGGGGGCGAGTTCGATTTCAAATTTCAAACGTTGCACACGGCACCTTTCCGAACTTCGAGCCTATGTACCTAACCACACGCCCCTGACTGACTATCACCGACTTGGTACAGAAGCAAGGCATTTCGAATTGGAAGGTCCTACGGCAGTCGCCTTCATTGATTGATCCGTGCGGTTCAACTCAGCATCTCGCCCGTTTATCTGCGCGTGGGCGCTATCATATAATAATAGGCCCTGAACGACGCGGCATGCGATGTCATTTTCACCCTCCAACACCGATTACATGTCTAGAAGTACCATCCTAGCGAACAAGCCTGGTCCAGGACGTTTGGGCCCTGGGGGCAATAGTGCGCTCGCCCAACACTAAGTAGGTCATCGATCATAGATGAGGTGTTCACATTGAGTGTACACACATGCATATTGTTGGTTATTCGTAGAACTCATTAATAATTAATCCGTGATCTCTGCGTGTTGTCCCCCTCTCCAACTCACACATCACTGTAGTGGAACTTTGGGATGCTCGAAAATTCATCATAGGGGATCGAGACCCCCGCTCCCGTTCCCAAATACGTTCAAGCCTCTGGTACTGCAGCGCGTCGGTAGTAGTTTCACTCCGCTTCTTCCGTAAGACAAGACCGCCAACAATAAGATAATTCCCGCTCACTAAAACTTTCTTGGAGGGAGCTGGAAAGCAGCCGCTAGCATGAAAAAAGCCATTGGCAGGAGCTATTTGCTCAATTCGGCTCACATGTCTATTTCATCTTGTTTCTCGGTCGTTTTTTTTTTCTCCCTTATGCTACTAATCGTTTCAGCTTATTGTTTTTTCTTGGAGAGAAAAAAAAGAACAAAAAGTCACCGGCCGAAGTTACATAAGTCTGATCGGCAGATTCAGTCGACGGTCGAGGCTGCCTGGGGTCAATATTTGTGATGATTCTTTGGCGGTGGCCATGCAGAGACTGTAGCGAGTAGGCCTTAAATTAATGGAGGGCCATATCCGATAGCGGATTGAATCGACAGAATGGCCATCAGGACTGACCAGCAGATGCGACTGCATAGTGAGTGCTTCTCAGACTGTGAGCGGTTGCACTTTCTCGTGGTCAGCCATTTCGACTTTATGGGCGTCGATTGACAACAGGGGTTGTTTTGAAAACAGTCGGACAAGCAGCAGACGCGTTCGACGGTCCGCACGGACAGGAAGCGCTATGGGTGGTGATCGTGTGTTTGTTTTACCAGTTCGTGCGCGTCTTTCGGCGAGCGCCTCGGTTCCCAGTGCCGAAATACGATGAATTGATTCGTCGTTTGACTTTACTAGCTTCGGCTCCGATAAACGTGGAACTGGCAAGTTGAGTTAGGGTTCGTTGATGGTTTGGCTCATTTCTCTGATTTGGCTAACAGTGCGTTGGTTCGTCGTGATCGCAGCTACGTCGATGTCGAGTACTGAGAATGTTAGTAGTAGTACTACAAATGTGTCAAATGTTACGTCCCGATGAACGCGTCGTTTTGTTCCACTCGTTCTTTCTCCTTCTCCTCCTCTTCCTGAGACAAAGTATGCCGTCTCAAAACGGCGCCAAATCTTCCTCTCGTTTTCACTCGCTCAACGTCTTCAAGTTCAAGTCTTCCTCACATTCAGCGCCACCTCTTCCACCCCCAAAGGATGGTCTGCCCTACAACAAGTCTTTGTTCAGTCGCTCCGCAGTCTCTCTTTCCCCTTCTCTCAGTTCTGGTCCAGCAACACCACCAACGCCGTATCTCACCGCCGGTCCCGAGTTTGGAAGACGTCCAACTCCCAATGGATGGGGAACACCAGCCTTTCCCTCTTCCTCGGCCGTACCCGACTACCTCTCCGCTGCTTCTCCTTCTGCATCTACTTCCGTCGACGGAACAGACTCGACTGCTTCGTGTCCGAACCCAAACCGCCCACTTTACCAGCTCAGCGATGCCAACGCAAGTTCTTATACCATGAGCCAAGCCTCCACCTCTGGCACAAGGTCCAAAAAGGGCGTCTTCAAGCTTGCCAACCTTTCAATGAGAAACAAATCCAAGAAGGATCTCTCAGATACCACCAGCGCATCAAATTGGAGCACCGGCGAACGTGAGGGTACCTCAGGGAACGTGGAGGGAGACGATGGAATCTCCAGGCCTTGGAATTTTCAGGTGGGTACCTCTTCCCATAATTACCCCGCTTTGTTCTGAACATTGCATAGCATAACATTCATGTCGACGAGGGGTGAGCACCCGAGTGCCATACTGTCGTCTTCACTTTACATCTTAACGTGTTTGCGTCTAAACAGATATATCGGTCTCCCGCCCTCGTGGTCTGCCGCTCTCTCACAAGTAGGCTTCGACGACGACGAAATAGCCGCAATTCATTCTCGTCGACAAGTAGCGGTAGCAACGGCCCTCGCCTCAAGTCCAAAATCTACTGATTTTGCTGAGCGATCATCAGCGTCGCCTCTCTCTTCTGCTCCCACTTCGTCTACATCTCCTGTCCTGTTGCAACCCCTTCCACGCTCCACGAGCTTAGGAAAAGGGGTTCTCGTGATCCAGTCATCTTCAAAGTATCCCCTCGCTACCACCATTGAAGGCACAAGTCCAGGGCCTTCTCCAAGAGCACCATCGTTTTCAACGAAGACCCTTGTCGGTGGCATCAAGAGCTCACTTACGAGTGATTCGGCAAACTGGAATGGTGATGTTGGTAGCTCAAGTGGCGGTGAGGGTGTAGTGGGAGAAGATTCCGACCAATATGTATTAGTAGGAGACCAAGGAATGGGGGACGAACCATTCATTAAGTCCTATCCTTTCGACACCTCAAGTACTACTTCTCATACTTCACAAACCCCACGAACACCCACTTTCCCGCAGATCCAAGTGCAGCATACTCGATCCGACTCTGGACATGTCCCATTTCCTTCCTCGGCTCCCCATGCACCATCTCCACTTGCACACTCAACCTCACTTCCCATACCCGTTCCCCCGCATAGCCATACCTTCTCTAATCGCTCTACCTCGCCTTCAACTTCTCATTCCCTTACTGCGTCAAGCCCAAGGCCAGGGCCTTTGTCAGCACCATCGCAGATGCCAACCAGGAGAGTATACCATGTCGTGAATGCGTCATCAGAATCCTTCGACGGAGAGAGATACGCAGAGCCTCCCCCTGCCTATGTTTCTCCCCAGAAGGAAGAATCTTCTCCGGCGAAAGAGAAAGAAGACTTTGCATTTTCAGACGGTCCACCTCCATCGAATAGGCATATCCCCCCCATACCTTCTGATCAGATGCTTGGCCAACCATCTGCCATGAACAATCACGGCAATAGAGAACAGGGTCGAGAAATATCCACTTTTGAAAACAGTACTGATTTATCCACCTTCTCCACTAATGACATCCCTAGAACAGCCGAAGAGGTTTTGGATACCTATTACACCGATATTTCCGTAGGCGAAGGTGCAGAGATCGATTCAGCGCAGCATTCGATGCTATCATCTCGAACACCACCATTGGTAGTCGACAAGAGATTCTCCAAGTTGGCGACGCTACCACCTCGGATATCCTTTCACCAGGAAGACACCCTGGAAGACTGGTCTGAGTCACTGTTTAGTGTTATTGGTGACAAAGGGAAGAGATCAAGTGTCTTGATAGGGCCAAAGAGCGCGGATGCCACTAATGCGAAATGGAGGGGGACAAGTGTTCGACCAATGATACCCCTTTCTATGGTCAACGAGAACCAGACCGTTTCGGCGACGGGGTCGCGTCGTTCACCGCCGGAGCCAATGGCATCTACTCTACCGGACATCTCCTTTGGAGCAAACCTTACCCTTGGAACCAATTCAAGCCGCACGGTAGACACTATTACTGTTGAGGAAGGTAATGAAAGAAAGCAGGTAGAGAAGAACGAGGTAGCCGATACCGAAGGAGCTAATGCAGAGACGCAAGTCTCAACATCCGTCGTCGTCGCTGCGACGATGGACGAGGAAGTGAAGCAAGTAGATGCGCCACAAGTTGTTCCCTTGGTTCCACTCCTTCCCGATGTCCCCCCTGGCCCTAGCACCCCATCCCTCGGTAAAGAACTTGGTCCCCCTGCGTCAGTATCTTTACCACCAGAGTCTCCATGTGGGGTTAGTAATGATAGCCCCCCACCACGACCTCCACCGAAGCCCAAGCCAAAGTCCATTCCCCCCGCGCTTCCTCTCACGACCGCCTTTGCACCACCTAGAACGAATGTTATCACAGGCATATCTGGGAAATCCCCCGTCAACCCACTTTTTGGCGCCAAACCACAGCCATTACCTATTCCTATACCTCTCTCACAGATTCGTACACAGCTCCGCCCGGCACCGCCGAAGCCTCTTCATCCTCCACCTGCTCTACCACTACCACCCCTAAAACGACCACAATCTCACCACAATCTTCATCCTTCATCTCCCCCACGGTCACCATTACCCCCAGTCCCATCTCCTTACAGAGTCCTCAGGCACGACTCCGCTCCATCACCTATATCGCTCTCCGATTCCCGTCTTAATTCACCTCAGACCCTTATTGCTGCCCGCATTAACTCAAGTGATCGTGATTCGAGTATGTCGACAATGACGGTCACGCCTGCGACGATAGCAACGGCTAAGACGGAGGTCGTTCGAACGGCAGTTGCGAGTGTCGTCGATTCCGATACCGTCTCATTATCTTCTAGCCGGAAAAGTGCGATACCTGCGGCGAACATCGAATCTCAGGATTTGACAGACGATGCACCTGATAAAGATGAGGGGTCGCCACGCACGCAAGAAAACGGAGAAGTAACCGACGATTCCATGGTTTCTGAAACCTCCTCAGCGTCACTGTTACGCGATGGTCCGCAATCAAAATGGCCCGCACCTCCGCCGCCACCTGTTGAGCTGGGGACGGATTCACCGCCTCACCGTTTTTCGAGGTTCAGAACGACCTCCCTCGGACGTATCACTCACTTGCAGGCGTTGGGCAGCGGTGCGGCGTCGCCCATGGGCTCACATTCCTCACGCGGCAGCTCAGACACTATATCCAGCTCGACAAGCGAGAGTGCGCCGTTGGCGACACCGAAGGGAATTAATGGGGTGTCTTCCTCTACTGGGCCAAAGGGCGGCCTGGCTGCGGAGGCGAAATTGCTCAGCTCGACAACGGACACCTTCGGTGGTGTCGATGTCGAAAGCGATGACGAAGGAGATGAAGTAACACGTGCACACCCTCTGGAAGCACCCTCGTCAGAATCGAACTCATCGATGCCGCCTGCCACGCATCCACTTTTAGTGCAGCTACATCCGTACATCACGACTCGCGACCCATCGTCTTCTTTCACGGACCTAGTCGAGATCGCCGAAGGCGAAAGTGGTTCTGTGTTTGCGGCTAGCGTCCTACCCTCTTTTGCGGACGGGCTGCAAGGAAGTAGCGAGAAGCCCATACCGTCCAGTACATCGCTCGTGGCCGTCAAGCGGATACCACTACCACCCGTTGGATCGTCCCTCTCAGACAATTCTCCTGTGGCTAACAAGCTACTATCGTTATTGCATGAACTCTCCTTGCTCAAGAAATTGGACCATGAACACTTACTCCTTCTCGATGCTGTCTATGTCGGTTCGAACTCGAACCGAGCCGAGGACAGTAAAGACGCGAGCGCGGTGGACACCTCACTTTGGATACGGATGGAACTCATGGAACGGTCACTCGCCGACGTGATCGGATTGGTTGCGGAGGGCCTTGTTATACAAGAGAGACTGGTCGGACGGTTTGCCAGCGACGTGGGTGTTTCTTCGGCTTGGTAATTCTGCAAATCATTTTGACGAGGCTTTCTGTGTTGTCGGACAGATCCTACAAGGCCTAGATTATCTCCAGAGACAGCATATTGCCCACCGTGATGTTCGGAGCGATAACCTGTTGGTGAATGGGACTGGCGTGGTGAAACTAGGTGGGTGATCTGAGCTGTAACAGCCATCTGGGGGGCACTTATGTATCAACCACCCTCGCGTAGCGGACTTTTCGAGTGCCATCCGGGTCGATCGAAATGCACCTGTTGTGAGTGGGGCAGTGGGAGTCATTTACTGGCAGGTGAGTTGAAACACTAGAAACATTGATCTCGAGGTCTGACTTGGTGATGTGTGCTGCGGCGGCAGGCACCCGAGATGAGAGCGTAGGTATTCTTTGTTGGCCCACCGGTCGTCGGTTCTCACGGTCACCTTTTCAGTGGCCCGTACAATGCGCTGAAAGTCGACGTCTGGTCGCTGGGAGCAACCGTCTGGGAGCTCGCAGAGACCGTTCCTCCGTTCTCCATACCCGCCTCTGAGTCACCCTCGACCCAAGGACAGTTTGCCATCCAAAGCGCACAACACGTCGGTTCGCAATGGCCGCCGCTCTCCCACCCTAGAAATTACTCGCGTGCGTTCCACGATTTTTTGAGATTATGCGGAAGAGAATCTGCAGGGAGACCTGGGCCTGGGGAGTTGTTAAACGTAAGTTTCGTCATTCACGATGGGAAGGTTTCTAGTGTGCCTTGGAGAGTGCTGAACAAAGTATTGCAGACGTCGTTCATCCGCAACGCTTGTGGGCGTGCTGTGATATTACAGCTCCTCTCACAGTGTCGCGCGATCGAGGAAGGGCTGGCAAGTAAGGAAACATGTTCGTCTGTCGTCGATCCATCATGACTATAGTCACTTCATCTACATATTCGCATGCATATATTAGAGTCCCACTCTCTCCTTCGCAGTCATTCATCACGATTTTTTCTTTTGTCTGTTCCAATTATCTAATCTGCTCCATTGAGTGAGCCAAGATGCCTCTTTGAATGTTTCGTTATCTCGTTTGCTTTTTTTGTCTCATCAATTGACTGTTACATACATACATTATATCCTCATTTGCATACATACCATCCCGGATATATGGATCAATTGAAGGAGAGAAATGGATCCTTGGTGTCTGTAGTGGTATCCCTGTCTGCGATTAATAAAGACAATCAGACCACCTTCATGCCGCACGAATGTATTCTAAATCCATAAATCGCGCGGTGGGAGCCCTTCGTCGAAAGAGTCCTCATTCTTGGCGATGCGCATTAATAATTAGGTTGAAGGCAGAAGGAATAATGTGATTACAGTACCCCAGAATATCCGCGGAAGGATATGTATGATTCCAAAATTCGATTGCGAAGAAGAAAAATAGGCAATGTCTCAGATCCTTATTTTACATTCATGTGTGCGAGGCTCAAATGCAAGCATGTATATTTGCCTTCACCCTCTGGATTTCCCTTGAATAAGCTTGAGCTCAAGACTGGTGCTCCTCTGATGCTGTTGAGGAACTTGGACCCTATTCATGGCCTCTATAATGGTACAAGGTTGAGATTGCTCAAACATACCTCTAGGAATCTGGAGTGTAGAGTGTTGAATGCAGCTGGTGATGACAACATAGTCTTTATACCAAGAATGGCTCTGGGTTCTGGTCTTGAAGATTCCCCTGTTCCATTTTGTAGATTGCAATTCCCTGTCCATCTGGCCTATGCAATGACCATCAACAAGTCTCAAGGTCAAACTGTCAATCATGTTGAACTAAATCTTTCCAATCCTGTATTTTCTCATGGTCAACTCTATGTGGCTCTTTCAAGATGTACACATCCTAGAAACATCAAAGTACTGTACTATTCCCTCAGGATCAAAGAAATACCAAGACAAGCAATGTAGTATGGACAGAAGTATTTAGAGAATTGCAACTGTAAATATGATGTACATTATACATAGAACTCAAATAACTGGCTTTATAACAATGCATATTGACAATATATGAATGTGATGTACAGTATGTTATAGTAAATGTCAGATACTAAAATATAAAATTAATAACTGACCACATTATTGACCATACTACTGACTATACAAAATACTAAAAGTACAGAATTAAACACTAGAAACTAGCCAACTAAGATAAAGCACTTTACAAAAAACTAGAATAAAAGCCTTCACTTAAAACTAGCATGTAGCTCTTCACTTAAAGCTAGGATAGAGACCTTCACATCAAACTAGGATCATTTGGGCTGAAGGCCCAAACACGAGCCATTTTACCAGTAGTAATTTGGGCCGAAGGTCCAAACACTGGTGAAATAGTGGTACTCATTTAAATAATTATAAGGCTATTATGGGGCTATTATGGGCAATTATTTGGCTATGCTGGGGCTATTATCTGACTCAGAAAAAGTAGCGAGCGAGGATGAATGCTGGTCGGAGCCCAAACTTATATGCCCGCCGTACGCCACCCACGACGCTTAGGCAACTGCATGGGTAAACCCCCGGGTATGGTGGTCATACCCGTACCCATACCCGGGATATACCCACACCCGTG
>JBBPMR010001340.1:0-10376 GCA_038090415.1 Rossbeevera mucosa | reverse complement strand
TTTGTCAGTGGCTTGGATAGGCTTGGATGGTGTTACACTTGGTCCAGATAGGAACAAGTGTAGTCTTGAGAAGAGGGTCTTGGAGGTGAGAGATAAGGGCAAAGAGTCTTGAGGGATGAGAGATCAAGACAATGGAGGGGCAAGGGGGCTAGTGGTCTTGAAGATTGAGAGATCAAGACGACTGTTACAAACCTCGTCTTGCAACCTAGCTTTAGCACTCATTATCTTATCTTATATTATCTACGCGCATGCCTATCTTATCTAATCAATCAAGCGCTCAATTGATATCTTATCTCGTCATGTGACACAGTCTAGACCATTATGACATCACACCTCATGCCTCATTGTAACCTCATGTAACTTAGTATATATACAATGCCAGTCCAGCCAGACTCCTTAGTCTGTTCTGGTTGATTTTCCACCCAAACAGTTTCCCCTTCTAAGTCTTGTCTTTAAGGTGACTGAAGCCTTCTTGGTTTTGGTGTTGCCAACAACAACGAGGTTCTTCAAGGGTCGAGGGATCGAAGACAAGGTGCTAGAAGCGACAAAGACAACCTATCAAGCTAAGTTTAAGAGCTTAGAGGTTGAAGCATCCTTTCAAGTGCAGGACAAGGCCACACAGAGGGTTCAAGGAGTAAGGGATATTCACCAAGATGTATCTAGGAGGATACTCAAGGTCAAGATTAGAGAAAACTTGAAGCAATGTCAAGTCACTTATAAATAGAAAAAGAAACAATAAGAACTGCGATGATTGGTCAATAAAAGTGGTGCCATAGAACACTATGGAATGTTGTGGAATGTGTAGGTAATCTGCAGTAATGAACAATAAGAAGCTGTGGAGGACTAAGGATACATTGAAGTAAGGATAGAAAGGGGGACATAGGCAAAGGAAAGAGAAAAAAGAGAAGGGGTTCACATGAATCATAACAAGGGGAGGGTAAAATCCGGGTCAGGATCTATGTCTTCATCACTGGTTTGGCAAGGAAGGGACTCTGGAGACTTACAGGGGGCTTGACCTTTTCTCCAAGAGGAGGCTGCTGCTAGGGTTTAGTGGGTTGGAGGGGTGAAGGGGTTTTGTGGAGTGAAAGGGGGGTGCCTTCCCTCAGGTCTCGAGTAAAGGAGCTTGGGAGGAATAGTGGTAGCAGTTCACAATGATGGTGACTGAAGAGAAAGCTAGAGCTTTTGTTACTACTGGCCGTCAGCCATAGACTTGATGGGTACTAGGAATGAAGAGCTAGGAGTCCTGAGGTAGACACCAGAGGATGACAAAGGACTAAGGGTGCCTCAAGAGCTTTACCATGAAGTGTAGCAAGAGGGCTTGACTAAGGAGTCTAAAGAGGAAGGCCTTGGGATGATAAAGAATTAAGGGTGCCTCGAGAGCTTTGCCACAAAGAGTAACAAGAGGTCTTGACTGAGGAGTCCGAAGGGGAAGGCCTTGGATGACAAAGAACTAAGGGTGAGGAGCACATGCTCAGAGAGACTAAGGGTTGGGCTGGGAACTGGTAGATTCAAGGGAGAATCAAGTAGCTCTAGCTTAGTGTTATAAGGATAAGTGTCTAGGGTTTATATAGAAGGGGAATGGAAGGTCATGGAACATGACCAAAGGGAGATGAGTCAGCTGTAGTATAAATGAGTCATGAAGACACCAGATGAGTAAGTGTACACTAAGCAGATGATGAAGCAAGGTGAATAATCATGAGTCAGGAAGGTTGGTAATCCACAATTATGAATGAGTCACGAAGACTGCAGATGACTAAAGTACTGGGAGTAAACAATTGATAGGAGAAAGGCATAGTGATAGGTGTCAATGAAGAGAGAAAGGAAAAGAATAGGGGCAAATTGTAACACACAGCCTTGCCTCATGGGATCCTCATGGATCACATAACCTGTGCTCCTCATGGCTAGTGCATGCTTGATGCATGACAGTCTAACTTATTATAGCTAGTTAATCTCATGCTACATCATACTTTACTCCACACCTGCCCTAATGTAGCCTTATGTAGAACATGTGTACCATAGTATATATTCAATGCAGCACCAGCCAGACTCCTCAGTCTGTTCTGGTTGATTCTTGACTAAACAGCTCCCCTTCTCCTTGAGTTATTGTTTTTGAGGTGACTTAGTGCCATTTGAAGGCAACTTTAATCACAAGAACTAGGCACCTCAACTAGTAGCAAGATAGGATGCAGGGGACTTGTTGGCAATGACCAAAACTACACAGTTAAGGCACTAGGTCACCACCAAAGACAAGGACTCAAAGATAAAGGGGACTATTTCAGGTCGGGAATCAACCAGAACAGACTAAGGAGTCTGGCTGGACTAGCATTGTATATATGCTACTTTACATGCGGTGGCCATGAGGCATACTTTAGGGCAAGTGCTTAGTGAGCGATGACGCACCGTGAGATAAACTACTATATATGTACTAAGTGTTCACATGCTCGTGGGAACGGTGGTCTAGAACTACAACATGAGGCTACCATGCCTTTAGCATATGCTAGCCATGAGATATGACATCATAATGGTCTAGACTCGAGTCATGTGACACAATAAGATAAAGTCGAGCGCTTGATTGATAAGATAAGATAGACGCGCGCTTAGATAAGATTAGATAAGATAAACCAGTGCTAAAGCTAGGTTGCAAAAGAGGGTTTGTAACATTACCCCCCTACTAGAAGTGAGATTCCAGATCACAAATAAGAATAATTGCAAGGAACAAGACCCGGAAGTCAATCAACCAGGAACAGACTTCAAATTTGAGTTCATATCCAACACGAATGCTTCTGCAGCAGGCAATTTCGCTATTTTCAGTTCTATTCCCATATGTGGAGTAAACATTTTTGTAAGCTGGAAGGGAGTAAATTCCGTTGACGATGATTTTGTATTCTTAAAATTAAATTGTGCTAGGGCAAGCCATTCAACCCATTGAGACTGCTTTTCTGTAGCAAACAGGCAGAGATATTGGTTCAATTCTCTATTAACACGCTCTGTTTGGCCATTGGTCTGAGGGTGATAGGCTGTAGACATTTTCTTTTCTATTTTCAACAATTTTAGAAGATCAATCATCATTTGACCAGCAAATTGCAGACCACGATCAGATACGATAGAATCAGGCAATCCATGATGTTTCCATACATAGTCTTTGTACAATTGTGCTGTTTTCTATGCAGTAACGGATTTAGTAGTGGGGATAAGAGCTACTTCTTTAGAGAAGCGATCCACCACTACCAGCATGCTATCATATCCATGTGATTCTGGAAAGCCAGTGACAAAGTCAGCTGAGACGTCTTTCCAAGGTCCAGATGCTATAGGTAGGGGTTGCAGTTTTCCTGCAGGTGCTATATTTGAAGGCTTCATATGAGCACATCGATCACAAGATTTGCAATATGTTTCTATATCAGCTTTCATGCCAGGTCACTTATAGTAGTGAGCTATCAACTCTTTGGTTTTATCCAGGCCTGTATGTCCAGCGAGTGGATGATCATGAAATTGTGTCATTACTTCTAAATGCAAATTCCTAGGTACCCATATATTTCCATCATATTCCCATAAACCATTCTTGTAAATGGATCCTTCTGCTATAGTACTATTTTTGTGTTCTATTTTTATTTTATCAAAGAGTTCAATTTCTTGTATACTATGTATTTTTGAACTATCTATCATGATGGTATTTTTATTGTTGTTTTCTATTCCTATACTATGGTCTTCTCTTCTAGATAAGGCATCTGCTTTTCCCATTGCAGTACCTGGTTTATTCACTAATAAATAATCAAAACGAGAGAGGTATTGTGCCCATCTAGCTTGTTGCTTGTTCAGATCTTGAGATTTCATAAAGTACATAAGGTTTTTATGATCTGTTCATACTTCAAACTGATGACGTGCACCTTCTAGATGATGTCTCCATTGTTCAAGAGAACGAATGATTGCTAACATTTCTTTATCGGCAATTGGGTAATTCCATTCTTCTTTAGTCATGCTATGAGACATATATGCAATGGGGTGCCATTTGTCTTCCTTAAGGATTGACAATACTGCACCAGTGGCGAATTCTGAAGCGTCGCATTCAACACAATAAGGGGTCATGTCATCTGGATATGCCAAGACTGGTGCTGTTGTAAACTTTTCTTTTAAATTATCAAAGGCCATTTGCTGTGCATTTCCCCAGCACCAGGGTTGATCTTTCTTTGTTAAGTCATGCAAGGGTCATGCAATCAAGGAGTAATTCTCAATATAATGGCAATAGAAATTGGCAAGTCCCAAGAAGCTTCTTACTCCTTTTACGTTGTGGGGAACTGGCCATGAGGCAATTCCATCAAGCTTATTCTTGCTCATTGAGATTCCATCTCCTGATACATCCATTTCAAGCATGTCTACTTTTGTTACTTTGAAGAAACACTTTGACAGTTTCACAAACAGATCATTCTCACGAAGTTTCCGAAGTACTCTTCATACTGATTCGCGATGTCTCTGTACGTTATTGTGTTTTGAGAATATCAATAAGTCATCAATGTATATATATAATAACTATGTCTTCATCCTCAGCAAAGATTTCATTCATCATTTGCTGGAACGTTGTGGGACTATTGCATATTCCGAAGAACATGACTGTTGGTTTATATGACCCTAGGTGGCAGACAAAGGCTCCTTTCCATTTGTTGCCTTCTTTGATATGGACGTTATTATATCCCCATTGAAGATCCATCTTAGTAAACAATTTAGCTCCTTTGAGCTTATCTATAATTTGCGAGATCAACAGAAGGGGGTAATTGTTTTTAACCGTGCCTTCATTGAGATATCTATACAGTTGTGGACAAGCAAACGCAACAATTTTGCTACAAGCCGCAAATAATTGTTTTACCACAAACTGAGTCCAGTTCTAGACTCAGAGCAGGAAAATGTGCTGTTTTAGCATAATTTGATTTTATTCCCACAACATTTTGGGTTGGCCAAATATTTGAGAGGATTTTCACACATCATATACCTAATTCCGTGTTGAGAACCACCTCAATTGACATCATCACCATCTGTCGATGTCACTTCTGCTTTGTAACAGCCCACTCTGCTGCTTTACTAGTAAGTTCCAGCTGATATGCTCCCATAAAATGCCAAGAACGGTTGATAAACTGACAAATAACATCAGTTGGACAAGCATCAAGCTGTTGTTGCACAGCTTGCTTTGCTTCAGCAAAGGTCTTCTTCGGGACTTCATGGTAGTGGTATTTGGACCACCCCCAGTACTGTATAGTTCATTAGTTAGTATCCATTATTTGAAACTGAAATGAAAGGAATACCATTTCGATTAAATTAAGCTCACAATGGAACTTTGGGAGAAAGATACACTCATGCCCAGCCTCCTTTATAAGAGTCTCGAGCATTGATGGCTGATTCGCAAAGTTTTCTTACTTGCTCAAAAGACAAGCCATGCAACATTCTTCATTCTCCCATGAGCAGACAGGGCTGCACTTTGCATGTAGTCCCTGCATGTCGACTCCTCACTCACTGAGAACTTGCTGAAGTCCTTTTTGTTGCCCATTAGATAAGGTCATCATCTAAACCTTTCCATGATCTCAACAATGGGATTGGACTGCAGGATAATGGTATCTTGCTTTTTCTTGGCAGGTTTTCATTGGACTCAGAGTCTACTGCAGACTCCACTATGACCAGCTGTTGGCTTGGACATGGATGGACAACTATATTATTTCATAGGCCTGCAGTGTTTTGTGTCACAGTCCATTTTCATCAAGGCATTTGGCAGCCTCTGAGTCCAATGGACGGCCATACTATGGCCCTGAATTCAAACCAACCTCATGATTTTCTGACAAATGTACTAGCACAATTTCAAAATTTTTGATGTGATCAGACAGCAATTAGTGGCATGTGCACGATGCCCATTTTTTTGAGATTTATTCGAATTGTTTTGGGAGTGGCCAAATTTTTGGGGGTCAAAATTTTCGCAACTTCACTAGGTGAAAATCGGCTTGTGCAGAACTTACTATTAGGTCCTAGACATACTATATTCACACCTTTCAGTCTATTACAATGTTGTGATAATGAGTAGTAACCTGGTCAACAAATTTGTTGTGTTTGTTTGTCCGCAACTGTAGTCCATAACCATACATTTCTTTCCATCCTTCTTTGGTATAAAGAACACTGGAGATGTCTGAGGAGATTTAGAAGGTCTGATGTAACCCTTCTTCAATTGTTCATTCACGAATGTTTTAACCTCATCTTGTTCAGTGGGCCCAAGTGAAATCATTCTACCCTTTTTAGGTATGAAATCGGATTTTAGATCTACTGCATGGTCCCATGCTTTATGTTCAGGCAGACGTTTGGATACTTTCTCCAAAAAGACATCAAGGTACTCTCTATAATGTTCAGGTACCAACTTGAAGGCATCTTCTGAACTAGAATCGGGAATTGTAAACTGATCTGTGTATGTATTGGCTATGTATGATTTCTCATATTCTTTCATCCTATTGGAATATGTGGCATTTAACACCTTGCACGACATGGGACATCTGTCCATGTGTACATGACCTAAGGTCCAATCGATAGAGGGATTGTGGTCCCTTAACCATGTGTATCCCAGAATCATCTGATTCCAGCCAAGATTGGTAACATCGGTGGTGACTTTTTCGCAATGTCCCTGATAGTCTATAATAAGTTTACATGTGTATGCAATGCCTCCAGCAGAGTTTATAGTTCCATCCATGTTGTAGACAGGCACCACGTTTTCAAGGGGTGTGAGAGAAATGTGACTTTTCTTAGCCCATTCCATATCGATAAAGATTCCGTTAGCGCCACTGTCCAGCAGTGCATTTGCTGAGATGTTTTTGTCTTTTTGTATTATGTCGATTTTTAGGGTTATTTCTCTGAGTGGCTTGAGTGTGCGCACTCTCTTATCAGTTGAGTTCTGAAAAGAAATTTTTTTTTTTTTTTAACAGAATTAAGTACCCTATTACTGGGGCCATGCTCAATACAAGATGCTGTTTCGGTTGTGTCATCTGGTAGGCTACCACATCAAGATGACGGAGAAAAAGAAAAAGAACTATCAGTATCGCTATCTATAATTTCATGAGAATCAAGAAGACTAAAACTATTAGAACAAGGTAAAGAAACAGAGTTTGTACTAGCACTATCTAGGTGTCGAGTACGTAAGGAAACAGAAGTATTAAAAGAAATATTGTTTGTCAGGGGTGAGACTCCTTTATCTGATAAGGGTCTCACTGGGCTTTTCCCTGCATCACTTTGAGATCACGAAAATAAGCTCTAGCAGCTTCTAAATCTAGTCCTTATACCACCTTCTGCCATGCAGGCTGTTGGGCCTGTTGCCCTTGACGGAAGGGGTTATTTGTTGATGTGGTTGTATCCACGACACAGGCTTTCTTTGCAAATTTAGAACATTCTTTGCAATGTCCTCCACATGAGAACCCACATTCTTGACAACATGTGGAGGCTGTTTTACACTCTCGTGCTCTATGACCTTTTTTCCCACAGTTGTAGCAGCCAGTGGCATTGATTTGGCGAGCCCCTTGTGTTGAGGCGACAGCAGCAGCAAACGATTTGGAACTCCCTCCGAAGTCAGAGGGTTCTTCCCAGGCCTGATGGACTTGGCTGATGTCCATGGCGTTGGGATCTTTTTGCGGACCCTTGCAATATTTGAAAGCCTCGAGGGCTTTGCCAAATCTTTGTAGTACCACAATGTAGTCTGGTACCGTCACACATCTTTGATCATCTATGTATATTTGCCTGATGATATCTTGTCATGCATTTTGTTCTAGGAGTGCGGTTCCCATATAGTCTCCACATCCAGCTTCTTCATATGCAGTGAGCCATTTAGTCAAGAAGACCTGCATACACTCATTGGGTCCTTGTTTAAGGGACATTAGCTTTCAACGAGCTAGATCTTTGTTGTTTCCTATTTGGAAACAATTTCAGAGACCCCTTTCTAGTAATCTTGGGCTGGGAAATACTTGCGTATCCTGGCATTGTTTTAGTTGATTGCAGGCCCAAGTTCCCACACCATTTTTATCCTCTTTTGCTCCAGTCCTAGATAGTGTGGCCATACATCTTTCTTTATCAGTTGAGTAGGCCTCGGCGTTCATTTCCATGAACACCTGCATTTTAAGCCACCATTTCTCAAATTTGTTGTATGACCCATCATAGCTTCCTGGGTCTGGCACGACTGATATTTTCTTTTCCACCTTTATTTGTGGTGGTGGTCTTGCTATTGCTGCTTCGGCGGTGGTGGCCCTTGCTTCGGCTAGACATGCTGAATTGGTTGCTTTTTATACAGCTTCCTGCATAGTTATGAGCTGCTGTTGCAGCAATGCAAGCTGATTGTTGTAACTCGACATGTTTTGTGAATGCTGGGTTAGGCAAGAAGCATGAACTAATGGTTTCTATTTCGGGACAGGAGTGATCGTTAGGATCATAGTTGGAGTGGTTTTCAGGAGCAATAGAAGGGTAGTGAAGTTCTGGGGTAACGGATTCTTCCTTTATAGGAGTGGAAGAAATTAATCAGGCAAAATTTACTATATAACAGTAATTGGCAGAAAACAATTGGGAAGCTATTTTAACTAGGTGATTTTCACAAAGAGACCAACAACTAGAATACTAAATCTTGTTGTCTAGGGGGATCTCATGAAGAGTCCTTCTCAACTAGACCTTAACCTGTAAAATAAACTTGGGTCCACGAGTCCCAAAATGCAGTTGGCATGAGTCGATAGAACTGGGGAGTTGCCTGGCTACGGCACAGTTTTAGTACTGCAAGACTGTGAGTCTTATTTATACTAGAAGAAGCTTATTATTCTAGTCTTTCATGTTAGGCACACAGTGAGCTGCTCTCCCTCAAATGGGAACTACTGACTCGCAAAGCGAATGTTCAAAATGCTACTTTGAAACACAGTGGGATCCAAGTTGTGGTTTCGATAGGGGTAAGGTCCTGAGCTGCTATCCAAGCATGGTTGTTTTACTTTCAAGTGAAGTAGACAAGACCAATATGGCACAATGAAGGCCTTGAAGGTAAAAAGTGGTTGCAACTATATGTGGTCGCAAACAGTGGTGAGGTAGTGGAATGAAGAGTCTGTTCTTATGTTGGCAATGACCAAAACTACACAGTTAAGGCACTAGGTCACCACCAAAGACAAGGACTCAAGGATAAAGGGGACTATTTCAGGTTGGAAATCAACCAGAACAGACTAAGGAGTCTGGCTGGACTGGCATTGTATATATGCTACTTTACATGCGGTGGCCATAAGGCATACTTTAGGGCAAGTGCTTAGTGAGTGATGACGCACCATGAGATAAACTACTATATATGTACTAAGTGTTCACATGCTCATGGGAATGGTAGTCTAGAACTACAACATGAGGCTACCATGCCTTTAGCATATGCTAGCCATGAGATACAGTATGACATCATAATGGTCTAGACTCGAGTCATGTGACACAATAAGATAAAGTCAAGCGCTTGATTGATAAGATAAGATAGACGCGCGCTTAGATAAGATTAGATAAGATAAACTGGCACTAAAGCTAGGTTGCAAAAGAGAGTTTGTAACAGGACTAATTAGAGGGAATCCAACCAGAACAAGACTGGCTTGTTTGGTTGCTGCATTCAAGTATTTATACTATAGGTACATGCGCACAGACCAAGCTGTGTCTGACACTATCTACTATATCAAGGTATATACATTCTCACAAGTGTGAGAAAAAGAAGTAAAGAAGCAAGGCAGTGTATCAAATGGAAGAGAAGCAATGCAGAAATGAAAGAGAAGCATGCCTCATATAGAACGTGTGTGGTTCTAGACCATGATGTCATAGATAGGGTCTGTGGGCTTCGGCCGTTCAGTCGGTGAGGAAGGGACCACATGGGTTGGATCCCCACGTGGCATCACATGGGAATGGAGAAATCAGGCTAGACCTACAAAAGTGGTCAGCTGCATCAGATCAGGGGTGGGAGCATGCCTTTCGGGGCCTCTGCTAGCATAGTGCTACCCAGGAACTTCCTTCTGTTTCACTCTTGTTCTCCCATTTATAGCAACCCACATTGTGGAGGGTCAGCGTGAACATCCTGTCCTCATGTGCTTCTTACTCCCTCTGTCTGGTGCTGTGGGTAGTTCCCTAAATAACTCTTTGGTAGGTTGGTGGTAGGGGTAGGGTGTTATGCTTGACCCGGGTAGGGACGAGCGTAGCCTTTGTGAGATGAAGGTGGAACAAGGACGAAGAATACCGCTTTGGTGTGGCGGTCGCAGTTGCCGTTCTATCGATTGTAGAGACGACTGTGAACACAATCAAGTGGAGTGTCACAAGTCTTAGCATCCAGTCAAGTGTAGGACGAAGACACGCAGAGGTTCACCCAATGAAGAGAAGAA
>JBBPMR010001339.1:0-10396 GCA_038090415.1 Rossbeevera mucosa | reverse complement strand
CAGCCCGAGGTTCCCGAACGGCTACCCCTTCGGGTAGTTCCACTTGCCTTCCGAATTCGGACCATCTTCGGATCTGCCTGTATCGCGTCCCCGAATTGAAAGAGCCAACAGAACAGAGCTGAACACGTTGACGACAAATCAGTGCATTAAGACACGTGCAAGTCGAAACCTCGATAGCAGCAAACCAGTGTTACTCTAGTAATTCTACCACTTAACGCCTCCGAAATCCATTTATATTCAACTTGAGCTGAGACTTGATTTAGCCCTGGGTAGAATGCTGGAGGCACCTCCCTCACTTGTTTGAACGAGAACGTGACGCAGATGATGCATCACTGGTCAACGCGTCATGGTGGGGTCAAAGCAAACGTTCTGGAAGGGGTGCAGCAAGTGGTAAAATCGTCGTCTCCCCACATATCTGATTCGCTTCTGGATTTATGGAGCAGCTGGTACGTGTACGTGACCACGACCAGCAAGTTGCACACAAACAGCGCTATCATGATCTGCATAATTAGACTCAGCTACTTGTGAAATGCTGGAACACAAGTCGCATACCTCCAAGTTACTGGACAGCGCCAACTGGAATGTATCATTTGGCAAAAGCTGGAGAGTGTAGTGGACCACCGAAAATATTGCCATGATGGCGCTGGATGTGAACAATGTTAAAATCATTCGATGCTGGCGTCCAGGAAGTTTGACCTTCCAGAGGAGTTTAAGAGGGAGGATTACAAGGATTACGTCTGCGACGAAATTGAGTATTACTAGGAAAGATGAGACACCACCAAGGACGGTATATGTTGATAACCTACTGATGATAATATAGATGGCTAGAAAATTCTTTTGGATACAATCCAATGGTTTTCTCTGGCCCGCCGACACGAGCGCTGCGGCATGATTAAACTTGCAGACGGTAGCCCTCAAAATAATTACGGATGCCCAGAAAAGGATGAAAGTGATTCCGATGATGCGTGCGACGGTACGCATAGACATCCAGTCCGGTATAATACGGATGACAGAGTACAGGATGCTCATGCGAATCGCCCTAATAATCCTTTATTAGTAAAAAAAATTGTGGAGTGTTAAGCTACGAACCACAATGTGGTCCAAGAAAAAACAACGGCTATCCAAGCAGAGATTTCTGCTATCCTGGAATTACCTTAAAAGACAAGAGAAGAATATCAGTACATGTCGGTGGAACTTGGATAATGAACTTGCTGGTTGTAACAACGATGTAGTGGGAAATGATGTACACCGTCCCACACACAAACACTACAGCGGCCCATGCATCTTCCCACCAAAGTCGTTGTATGTGGAATCGGTGGGCCAGACGAAGGAGTGTGAGTATTAGGGCAAAGCTGTCAAGGACGGCGAACACAACTGGATAGGGTGGTGAATGACAGATGGGCACAAGGAACGGATTGCGTACTACTAACCACCATATCCTAACGGAGGGGGCCGGTGAGCCATCGACCACGCCGACTAAAAATGCTTCCAGGTAAATCTTTTACAAGGATCCAGCTCTGTGGAAAAATGGAGGTTTATCGACTTGCTGGGGATGGTCGCAGGGCACTGATAGCGTGAAAGACTCAGGGGTACGACATCAACTCATCCTGTCCGCCAAGATACACTGGGCAAGTCGTTGATTCAAGTTACGTCACGGCATATGTCTTATGTAGATTCAGAATCGTCTTGCCTCAGCGGAACGCCAAAGGATTTCAAATTCCCAAAGTACTGAACGGCACGATATATCCGAGGAATTGTTGTTTCCACTCGTCCCCTGATGAAGAAAGAATAATCCTATATAATCCTGGATTGGGGGTTGATCATGGGATGATAATGTATTATCTACCATTATCATTCCCTCACCAGTTCCCTGATATACGTAAAATGTCTTGCCATGATGGAGTCACGTCTCGGCGATAAGGTTATAGATGGCCAGCTGCTGATAATACGCATCTTGGTGCACCACCTCGACCACCCCCATGGAGTACCAGCCTACTCTCTCTCTCAACGATACCCCGCCAGATCACTCATCGACTACCAACACTGGCACTGGATCACTAGTTGATGTTCGCGCAATCAAGTGGGCGCACGATCGGAGGCTTCGTGCCCTGGCGTTAGTCCCCTCTCTGTAACTTGCTGGTGTCACCTCCCTAACTCTCTTCGCAGAAAAAACTTTGGGCACATTCCCGGCATCCCCATCTTCAGCCTCTGGAATACCCGGTAAGCACTAGCAATCGTTTATATCGACGACTTTGTCACGTCATACAACAGTCTGGAGTGCTCAGATACTGCAGTTCACCGTCCGACTGTAGCCGGTATATATGGAAACCAAAGAGACGGCACGTATTCCCTTGTCATAAGTAATTCGTACAAGGACAACGAAGATGGAGGGGATATCATGTACGAGCATTTTCTTCACTTTCACAAGATGCTGGTTGCTAGCATCTGACTATCCACAGTATCTATACGGGCGCAGGTGGCAGGAAGAAGTGGTCCGACGCCATTCCCCCCAAACGTGTACGCCTCAACTTGAACGCAATCTTGCTGGTCTGCAGCTGAGGCACGTTCCCTTAGCTTCGTATTGGTCCACAGGTATCGGACCAATCCTGGAACGAGTGTCGAAACGGGGCACTATTAGTGCGTAACACGGCCCCGCTGTGTTTAATATCTTGTTTAATTTTCATTTGTAGACATCACTTGAAACTGGAAATCAAATTAGAGTCGTTCGTTCCTGGAGATCTAGCTCACAATATGCTCCTCTTAAGGGGTATCGTTATGATGGACTGTATAGAGTCGCTGCGGTACGTTTTAACGAGCATTCATCTATTGTTTTGCATCACTTTATCTTCAGTGTTGGACGGCTAAAGGCCACAATGGAAAGGACATTTGTCGTTGCAGATTAGAGGTAATATATCATCCGTCACTTGACACTTCTAGCTAACAGATTGGACTAGCGCTTACCTGATCAACCCCCGATTCCATTGCGGCCAATCACTAGAAAGAGACAGCGCACCTCCTATCACCACACACCCATGACCGATACCGAACCTAACACTGGAGATATTGGGTTTAATCCATCTCCCACTAGTTCGTCGATGATCGGTGGAGAGTCATCTGTGGGATTCTCCGATTCGAACCCGCCACAACAGCGAGCAGCGTCCGAGGCTTCCACTCTGATCGACTTTAACATGGGTGAACTTGCAGACCAAGATACGAAAGCCTCACCGCAGCCGCCTCCTGAGCGCTGTGTTCCATATGCTGCTGGTCAACCAAGATACAGATGGGACCCATGTAGAAACGAACTGGTGAGGATTCAAGATCCTCAGCCGATACCAGAAGGAAGGACAATCCCTAGGAGATATCTCCATTGCAGACGATGAAGTAGATGAGCAAGGGTTGAAGACGACGGTGACGCAACAGCTGTTCTGGGGGCGATAACAATCTTGACAGGGCAGTAAATAGTATTGTAAAGTAGTGCAAGTGAAAGTACAACCTTTTTCGGGAACTGCGGAAGCTGTACAGCCCTGGTATTCGCCTTACTCCTCCGCACAGAACAACCGCCGCGCTATGGGCATCTTGTTCTCCATACCTCTCGCCGGTACGCTAGGGACGATAGCCACATCATGTCTTGCTGGTGTGGCCTTTTGTTTCACCAGCACCGCAGGTAAGTTCGTCGGAATGCCACAGTGCAAGATCAGCGCACTCACTCGGCTCAATAGCCTCCATGTTCTGCAAGTCTTGCAATTGCAATTCGTCTATTGCTACTAGAATTGGGTTTGCGGCAAGCATTCACCATATTTCTTCGAATTTTTGACCTCATAACTTTCGTCTAGATCATATTCATACTCAATTCACTTTTGGCATGGCTCATGAAGACGCCTTTCGCCATACGCAAGATTGAAGAGTGGAGCTACGACTATATAAAGATGGAGTGTGAGGAAGGCAAGTGTTATGGTGTGCTCGCGGTACGTTTTGTTTGTCCTCGGTTCCAGTCGTCCTTTAATGATGGCGCGTCTAGGTTCATCGAGTCTGCTTTGCATTGTTCCTCTTCCATACTCTTCTGAGTCTATCCCTCATCGGTGTTACGGAGTCCAGAGATAAACGTGCAGCAATACAGAATGGGTAAGATGGTTTATCTACCTGGACGGCCATTCGTTCACGCGTTTCAGCTGGTGGGGCCCCAAGGTTCTGCTCTGGTTCTTGTTGGTAATCGTCACCTTTTTTATTCCGAACGGCTTCTTCATCTTCTGGGGGGACTACATCGCCATCATTGGCGCGACCATCTTCATCCTGCTTGGTCTTGTTCTATTGGTCGACTTTGCCCACTCTTGGTCGGAGACCTGTCTGGAAAACTGGGAGAAGTACGAGTCCACTCTTTGGCAATGGATCCTCGTCGGCTCTACTGCAGTGATGTATGTCACGACCATCACTCTTACGGGCGTTCTCTACGGATACTTTACCGGCTCTGGATGCACCCTCAATCGTTTCTTCGTATCGTTTAATCTTGCCCTCTGTATCCTCATCACCATCATGTCCATCTACCCAGCGATACAAGAAGCGAACCCAAGGTCTGGTCTCGCTCAGTCTGGCATGGTGGCCGCTTATTGCACGTATCTCGTCACGTCGGCCGTGACCAATCATGCACACGATTCTTGCAATCCGCTTATGCGTTCGAGTGCGACTGGGACGACAGCAGTTGTCCTTGGCGCTGTTTTCACGTTCCTTGCGATCGCCTATTCCACTAGTCGTGCGGCTACACAGAGCCGAGCGTTAGTGGGAGGAGGGAAGAAGGGTGGTGCCTTGCAGCTGCCTATCGACGATGGGACGCAATCCGAGTTGGGGGTGGTGACCACGCAACCGGGGCGCACTGAAACCCCCAGGTATCAAGCATTGTTGGCCGCGGTACAAGCAGGGTATGATTACATTTCCCATTAAGCAAAGCCAAGACATCTGACTCTCAAAATTCTAGCGCTATCCCCGAGTCTGCGCTGTACGAGGAAGAAGAGGAAGAGGAAGACTTTGGAGAGTCCAAGGACGACGAGCGTTCTGGTACTCGCTACAATGTAAGGTTGTTCTTTCCCGCGTCGCCGCGCACTGCTGAGTACCTGTGTAGTACGCTTGGTTCCATGTCATCTTTGCTTTAGGGACAATGTATGTTGCGATGCTGCTCACGGATTGGTCAGTCACCACCTTGTCTGTGCATGCTTATCCTAACCCCTCGTTTTCCACCCGCAGGAATGTGGTGTCGACCGAACAGAGTGGCATCGAATCCGAGGAGATCGTCTACATCGGACGCTCCGAGACAGCAATGTGGATGCGCGTCGTCAGCAGCTGGGTTTGCATGCTCCTTTACATGTGGAGTTTGCTTGCCCCGCTCCTTATGCCGGACCGGTGAGTGCGAGTTTCTCTTTCGTTCATGGGCAGCACGTTGATTGCCGGGCCAGGTTCGGAAACTACTGATAATTATGACCACTTTTGTCTATGTATTATTTTACACTCGGGGAGATGACGTCCAGAGGATCGTATTATTCGAATTGTCATATATATGAGCGTGCAAAGGGGTCACTGGCGTTGGAGTGCGCTCATGTGTTATGCTGCGACAGTTGCAAGGGCCTTGCGGAGTGAGCGCATGCACACAGATATGAAAGTCTTGAGTGCGGTTGCGCATGGAATCCGAGTAGTGATTGGAAGCAGGTCTCTGTTATTACAAAAAGCGTTCTTTTACACGTGTATGGGGGTTCCCTTCCAACAGTGTGGTTTCGTGTGTGTTGTCAACGTGTTGTTATCTGTGCTGCCAGTTGCACAGTAAAGTCAAAATGAATCATGTTGGATACGATACAGTTCCAAGTATCAGCGCAGGACCATGGGACATCGTCACATAAATATATCAGACGACAGGTCATGATATTGGCCACTGGAATTACCTTCTTCTATACGAGAAGGTGGGCAACGGGCTATGCATTAATATGCTACGCACATGATCCAACCGTGCTCTCATCCTTGTGTTATCGAGCGCAGAACGCCGTTCTGGATCTTGAACTCACACCACGTTCCTGATCGCTGGATCGAGTTCGATTGAGAAAAGTAAAGTAATTTAGCCAAACAACAGGAAAACTCACCGTTGACCGTGATTTGAGTATCTCGGCCAGGTGCATCGATTCACCGCTCGCTGTATCCTTATACTTGGCCAGCCAGATGGTGCAGTCCGTGAGAAAGGTAAACGATGGGCCCAGAGCTGGTTTCCTTGTAGTCGACGAGAACACAGGCAAGGAATTGTTATTGTGGATGTGAGAGGCGGACGTATTGTTTACGATCTCCGAGGAGTTAAATAACGTCGGGTAGAATGCATTGACACTCACGAGGAATGTCAAATGATACGATCGAGCCATGCTGCGAAGATGCCGCATAAAGTCGGTCATGACTGCGTGCCCATGGGATGATACGGCAGAAAGAGACGACGCCAGAAGTGGAGTAATTGTATCGATGATAACTAGACGGACTCTAGAACGACGCGACGCATTGGTCTGACGCCCTTGGGTCAACTGCATCGTGAGGCAATCGAGCGTACATGTTGTGAGAGACGATTCAAGCTCTTCAAGAAGAACGAATGCGGCCTCGACGTTGAGCACGAGCGAGACTTGGAGTCGCTCTAGCACTGTGGAAGATCCCCCCACCTAGTCCTCTCAGCCAATCTGAGCGAATGGAAACCGTGGTCATACCTCTCCGTATAAATGCTGGGCTACCTGGCGAGTTCGCTCCGCGGAAAAGTCCCCAGTGGTATCCATCCACAGCACAGAGGTCCCCCTGTTCCCTGCTAGTAATCGCAGAGCAATCTGCAACACGAGTGACTGGCGTCCGAGTCGTGAGGAACACGATAGAAAACATCGCGTGCGACTTCGTACCGTCTTTCCAGACCCCTTGTCCCCCGAGACTTCGAAGACGCGACCGTTTCCAAAACCATTGACCAACGTGTCGAGTTCGTCTACGCCACAAGAAAGGTCTTCGCGTTGCGTTTGGAGTTCCCCAGCATAGAGCACGTCTCCTGGAATGCCGCGAACGGACGCGCTCTCGGTGACCAAAGCGATGCATGTTTTGAGATCTGCGAGGCTGATCACGCCTGATGGGAGTCTTTGCAGAATGTCGATGGGTGTCCCGGAAAACAGAAATTCGGTGTCTGTTCTAATTCCACAGGCTTCAAGAGGGACGACGAGGTCGCGTGGGATGGTAGGGATCAAAGATTGGAGTCGCATCAAAGTAACTTCCGAGTCACCTAGTAAAGTACACGATTTCTAACTGTTTCTGAAACCTAGATCACAACTTCGACCATAGCCTTTGGCTTTCCCGTCCAGTGGGCGACAAGTTTCCCTTATGATTGGCTTCATCGGCTTTTCTAAAGGGTGTCGACAACGCGCGCTCTTTTCTTTCGCTTTCAATCACAGCCCTCAGTCTTCTCAATGCTTCATGCACCATCTCTTCCGAGAGCAACGAAAATGAGAGCCGCACATATGCAGACTTCTCCCCGCTCGGAAGGGCGCATGATCCCGGGAGCACCAACACCCCGTTCTGGATCCCATTGGACACGAGTTTCTCAGTGTCGCTTTCCGCACTGCCATTGGGGTCCGGCAAGAGCTTTACCCAGAAGAATAGTCCAGATTCTGGTTTGCTCCATTCGGCCACGTCCCCTAGATGCTCTTTCAGCGCCTTATCGAATTTGTCCCGCTTAGTCCTATAGACGCTGGACACATTTCGCGTAAACGTTTCAAAACCGTCATACCCCCATCGTTTGACGAGGGCAAGCATCATGGCTTGTGTCACCGACGAAGGGTGCAAGTTCGACGAGCCGGTCTATCCAATCCGGGTAAATTATCATTCGCGGCAAATCATGAAATCAGGACTCGCCTGAACAATAATGGCGTCGATGATGACTTTAGGGCCTGAAGCCCAACCAAAACGCATCCCCGGCGATATAATCTTGGATAAACTGTCAAAGCGAAGTACTCTGCCAACTTCCGGGAGCTCAAGTTCGAGTTGGAAGTAAGAAGGCGGGCGCTCGTCGTCCCGGTAGTACAGCCAATAATACGGATCATCTGATAGGACGGTTGGACTCATCGTGTTTCATCCGAGGCAAAACAGACGCACCCTCCAAAATCAGAAAGTCATGCTCCCTTGCCAGGGCCAGGATTTCTCTACGTCTTTGCGTCGTCGTCGTCGTGCCACTAGGATTGCCGCCGTACTGCAACGTGATGTTTGAGGGTTATGACCAACGATCTATGGATAGCTCACAGGCACAGTGTAGAGCAACTTCGGCTTGGGCTTTCCCCTAGGCCAGTTCTCAAGGGTTTTCCTCAGTGATGCAGGGTTAAGTCCCATGGGGTCAGTCTCAACCTCTATCATTATGAGACACGTCAAATGCACTTGCATCCATGTTGAATCTCACTTACCAATCTGTTCGCAGTGCAAACTTGCAAATACGGGTATTATTCCACTGTGTTTCATGTGGTATCAGCGCTTTTCCAAGTACGCTGTGTTACACCTACGGGTATGCGGGATTCTCAATGAGGACTGAATCCCCATGATTTACAAGCATCATGATGGCCTTTGGGCACATCCAGACTCTGTATCAATCTAACCATTCTCGAACCAACTGTATCGCCCACCTTAAACGCCAGATCCTGTGATCCAACCCCCATCACTACCGTCCATCCTTCGCATTTTCCTCGTTTGTGCAGACGTTCTTGAAGCCCCACGACCCATTCCATTGCTCTAGGCAAACCATCCGAAGGTGTGTACTGTAATGCCTCTTTGAGCGTTGAAGAAGCCAACGTAGCTTCAATCTCTTTCGAAGGATCTTTGGGCGAGGTAGCAGAAAAGGATATGGAAGTAAATGGGAACAAATTTTCGTCCGGTTTCCCTGCGAACAAGGATAACAATCCAGGAGCGCTTTCCAAGGGAAATAGGGCTCGAACTTGAATGCCGGATTGTCATCAATATGATCTCAGTCAGTCTGTTGGCACTCAAGATATCGAGAAACCCACTTGCGCTCAATTTGAGATCGCTGGCGACTTTGGATAAGAATCGGTTGTAATACTCTGTAGGGAGGTACTTGATTTCTTTCGATCGCTCTCCTACCGTTGCAGGTCCGGACATTATGGTGAGTCTTCGCTGGGAGGTGTATGCAGAATTTCACGCAAGACCATGCAGCCTGTGTGCCAACTTAAATAGGCCTCGTCCCACGTACAGTGAATAGACGTGTGCCTGCTCGCTTGCCGCCTGGTCTTGTGATCTGGTGGTTACGCACATTCTAGGTAATGTTATCCCGAGACATGTAAGGTTCCTATTCTTATCTCTGCCCACTTGTGAGTCAACAAAACGTAAGAGAACTCAAGCCATAGCTAGGCCCTCAAATTCTACGCGTGTTACGTACGTCTCCACTTGACGTGTCTGTGGTCGGGGTTTGGAGGCTAAACGTCATAAACGAGTATCACTCCTATTTCATGTTCATTGATCTTGGTCTTAGACCCTTAGCCACAGGTTCCAGTCCGTCTGCTCTACGAATCAGACCCTTTGCGTGAGTGTTTTATCAAGGACAATTGAATTTCGCGCGTCTAATATAAATCTGATCCCATCAGGATGACGTCCCAAGGAACGGAAAGTTCAACAGTTGTCACGGTTCTTATTCCGCAAGAAGTTGACAAAGCTGAGGACCAGCAAAATCAACTAAACGATACTGGGCCCTCAATCAACTTGAAGGTTGAGATTCGAGTCACTTAGAACGGCATGCAGTCCATATAACTCATACATTCATCTTGCCCTTCTACAAATTAGAAATCGCTTTGAAAGCCAGCCTATATATAGTTCTAAGGTCGAATCTTCGTCTTCTTCAACAGCTAGCAATTTTCCCTACGCGTTTGTTTTTAGAACGCGTGGATTTTTTTCTCTGATTTTGCTTTGCGATATCGTCGATGCCTGCTCTTCTCTTTCGCTTATGACCACGGCTCTCAGTCTCCTTAGTGCTTCATGTGTCATCTCTTCCGGTAACAGCGAAAAGGAGAGCCTGATATGTACAGACTTCCGTCCGTTTGGAAGAGAGGTTGTTCCCAGGGGCACCAAGATACCATGCTGAAACCCTTTGGCCAAGAGTTTTTCGGTGTCAATTTCCCCATCGCACCCGAGGCCTAGAAGGAGCTTTACCCTGATCATCTACATTTCAGAACATTGTCACCTTTGCTCCACCGACACAAAATAAAAGATGGGAATTGCAGACACACCACATCAGAACTTTTACAAAAATCTTATTTGCGCTAAGCATCGCTTATATGAACTTACCGGTCTTATGGAACACGTCTAAGCGTGCTAAGCCTCGTGAGCTGAATAAGGTCATTAGCGAACGCCAAAC
>JBBPMR010001338.1:0-10410 GCA_038090415.1 Rossbeevera mucosa | reverse complement strand
GATCTTATTCTACCTATTTGTACAGCTTGTAATCTTATTCCTTTGGTATATTCCCAGTGAATTTTTTCATGCAACTGCAACAGTACAGAGCGGAGATTGAAACTACTCCGGCAGCTGGTGCGGCAAGGATGGTCACCCAATGTCACAATCACGTGATGTTGGATGAATCCGTTTGCAGCCTACCTTACCTGAAATCAATTTCCCCATCAGTTTGGCTAAACCAATCTCCGACAGGTATCAATCCGACTTACTCGTGGCTGGACTATTTGAATCCCTGACAGTTCTATAACAGAGAGGTAAACACGCTGCACTGGCATGCAACTGGCATATCTTATACTCTTCAGTCAATTTCTTTGCGGGTTCGCCGTACATTGCCGCTTTTGTCGCTGCTGCCGAAATATCATCTCCTTTTGAATCGTAAGCTTATATCTCGTACGATCAACATTTTGGAGGTGGACTGGCGCGGCACCTGGGGACAGATCGACTGTGGGAAAACACGAAGCGGACTGCTTTATGAGAAAAGAAAAGTGAGGACGCAATGACGATTGCGCAATTTCTAATACGGAAGATCACGTGGGATTCCGCGTTTGACACGTCCACCACATACTCAAGTTAAGGTAATCCCACTCATGTCTTTTCAGTCTCCATCGCGTTCTGTTTCACCAGCTGTCGGCAATGGCGCGCGCTCGTCTACCGACAGCGATCCAAGCACGAGCGCGTCCGTTGTTGTTGTCAACGGCGCGGTGCACCACCATGACGGTGTCGATCCGGAGCCAAACCAAGACGGAGACTCGAACGGGGACCCCATCGAGCAGTTGCAACGTCGCCTAGCGCACGAGCGTGCTGAGAAGGACGAGTTGGCTGCTCAATATCGCAATTTGCTGGCCAAACTAACAACGATGCGGACGACATTGGGAAATAAGCTAAAGCAGGACGCTGTACTTTTTCTTTTTCTTTTTCTAACAACAAAAAAAGCTCTGATGACGGTCTGGAACAGGAGGAACTGGATCGCCGGGAGCTCCACATCCAGCGATTGACGACCGAGCACGAGGACGCTTGTGCGACAGTGGAGACGCTCAAGAACGAACTGGTAGAATCGCACGCCGAGCACGAGCGGATGTCTCGGGAGCTGGATATGGTCCGACATCGCGACATGAGCGAGAGTGCTGCGAGCGAGCGGGAGCTCCGGGAGGCCATGGCGGAACTGGAGCGGTGTCGGATTGAGCGGGATGAGTGGGAGCACGGGGCAATGCAGGAGCGGTTATTGGTTGATGAGGCGCGTGGGGTGGCGGAGGTCTTGAGGCGAGAGTTGGAGGTGGACAGGGAAGCTCGATTGAGGGAGAAGGGGGAGTTGGAGGCTGCGAGGGAAACAGCGGCGAATTTGCAGTCGGTGCTGGAGGATTTTCAGACGGGTGCGTATTTATGCGGGTATGTGGGCGTGGGCCGTGTAGAGCGTTGACTTGGTTTAGCTAGGGATCACGAGCTGGATCAGGCTGTCCGGGATTACAAGACGCAACTCGATGAGGTTACGCTGTCGTTGGCAGAATACAAGCGGCGTGCGCTTAATGCCGAGGTGTGCATCGTCCTTATGCTTTTGGCCGAGCTTCTGACTCGCTGCGCAGCTCTTATTAGAAGAGAACAAGAACAGTGCATCGCGGACATCGGAATTGGAGCAGGAGGTCAAGGAAAAGAACTTGCTTATCGGAAAGTTACGACACGAAGGTATTTTTTATGTTCCCTGCATCGAGTGTGGCTCATTCCTGGTCTCAACACAGCCGTCATAATGAACGAGCATCTGATTGAAGCGCTCCGCCGGCTCCGGAAATCGTCCTCTGAAACCAACGTAGACCGTCGGCTCGTCACCAACGTTTTACTTTCCTTTTTGACAACTCCTCGCGCCGATCCAAAACGATTCGAAATGCTGGGTTTGCTTGGAACCATTCTTGGATGGGGAGATGCGGAGCGGGAAAAGGCTGGCTTGATTAGAAGTTCTGGGGCGGCATCCGGTGCTGATGGAGCTGTTCCCGGCTCTTCGGGAGGGGGCGGACTGTTTTGGGGGAGGGGCGTCAACGGGACGCTATCGCCAAGCAAGAGCAAAAATCTGGAACTGGAAAAGACTGACGAGACAGAGGTTTGTCTGACTTGTAACATTTCTTGTTGTTTTTGCTCAACTACATCATCCTAGTCATTTTCCCGTCTGTGGGTCGAGTTTCTCCTTACGGAGGCTGGCCAGGGTGAGACTCGAAGTCGGAGTCAGAGTCAGTCGGCGTCTGAGCCGGAGATATCACCGACCAGGCTGACGGCGTCACACAAATCGATGCCAGGCAGTCCTTCGCAGTTACCCAATCGTATCGCGCTTTCGTCGTCGCCCAATAGAACGTTGTCGCCGACGGGGTTCAAGGGCATGCGACGACTAGGTTCCTGGACGCCCGTAAGCAGCGGAGGTGGGATGGCAAGTGTGTCCACCCCGAGCCTCGCACCACCACCGTCGCGGAAAGGCAAGGAGAAGGAGATCGTATCGTGATATTCGCGAACGGTGGTTTGCTTGCCTTTTTATTTTCTCTCATTACCTTCTTTCTTTCTTTCGGCGGAATGGCATTAGCCCCACTTCGCCATAGTCTATATATTTTATTATATGGTTTGGCCCGTGTAGAACGACACATCATCGTCACCCATCAGTTATCACTCTTGTTTTAAGTTTGTAGCGGATTTCATTTTGCATAATTCATCTACTCCTTTTGCATTTTCATTTTGTTCAGGGCGCTCTCGCTTGAACAGGGAAATCCGCCAGTTCTCCCCTGCTAAGTACAGTACAGTATCAGTGAGTTCGAGATTATGGGGTGGCAGGCCCGCGGTCTACATCGACGTTGCCGCGAAATGTCCGACAAGTCCGCGAGAAGGGAAATATAAATATATGGCAACGGGCCGTCAGCCAGAAAGCAGCCTCCCAGCGGCAAACGTAAAAGAAACAAAGCGCTCGCAACGAAAAAAGCCACTACAATAATAGTAGCACTGTGACATTCGAGATTCACTGAGCACGTCGTAGGCCGCTTCAATCAAGGGCTGAATTAAATTAAATAAAAATTTTGAGTTTGAACGTTGATGATCTCGAACACGAACTTGAACCCGTTATCGTTGCCGGCTCAAGCTTTTTAATGTTCAATATTCACCGAGCACGAGGCTACCTACATACAGCAAGAGGAGGACTGTACGGTACTATTAACTAATCGGACGTCCGATTTCCCGAGAGTCGGGGATTCACATCGAAACGTACCTACAATGTTAAGTACGTATGATAGTGGCGAGTTCTCATTAGTCCGATCTGTGTGCGTGGGTGGGCGTCCACGGAGCTTCTGCCCTCGCAACGCGTGCGCTAGTTCTTCAATTGACTCACCACGGAGGACCTACTTGGAAAATTTGAACCTCATAGAAGTTCCACTCTGAGCGGCAAACAATGGCGTCTCTCGTGTGGGTAAAAAGGATGCGCATGCAGCCTAGCCGCGGGGAATGATAAATAGGTAGCCTGGACTTACTCGCCGAGTCCCCATCCAAATGCCAATGCATCAAGCCATGTCTGAGATATGTATTTCCTTTGTTGCCAACGTTTTCATCCTCGTCCTCCCTCTTGCTCTCTTCACGGCCTGGACCGCAAAACCACTGCTTGTCCCGCGTATGCGCAGGTACAAGAACGTAGTGCAAGTGCGAGGCCTGCTGAAGCCATCTAACACTTCCCTCCAGAGTCTCCTGCTCGCCCGTGCGGTCCCAAACAAACGACTTGTCGATGCCTTTGGGCTCACGAACACCTTTGTCAGTGGCGACGTAAAGGTCCACCAGACCTTTACGGCGAGCGCCAAGGCGCTGATCGCCGCGAGAAGCCCGGGCGACAAGGAGGCTGCCTGGCAAGCGGTGGCGTCGAGCGCCGAGGCCACCGTTTGCCAGTTTCTGCCCGTCAATGACAACGTTGAGGCGTTCTCCACATTTATACAATGTATTACCTTTGTTGTCATCCTCTCCACGCTCTTCGACACTGATCTGGACACCATCGGGTACGAAGATGTTGTCTATGTCACGCAGACGATCAACCGGCGCTGGGAAGATTCGAAACAGAAGGACAGGGCTGCGATGCGCGAGGGGGATGAATCAGACTCCTACTGCTCGCTGCAGCGGATGAACGAACTTGTAGAGAAATGGGTGGTCGATCTCGAGCGGTTCCCGAAACCACTCAACTTCATCTTGCCCGCATACGAAACCATGTGGCGGGTCGTTGCCGTGACAGTGGCTCGCGTCTACCGTTTCCCCGACAACACGTTACACAAAGCTGCGATTGCGTTCGCGAAGGAACCTACAGAAGGTTCTTTTGAAACATTTAGAGGTGATGACGGACCAAGCATGGAGGCGATTATCCTCGAAGTTCTGCGTTTGCATCCACCGACAAGACACATTGCACGAGCGTCGACCGCCGCAGGATGGTGGTCGCAGTGGTGGTGGAATCGAATCGAGATAGCCGACATAGAAGCGGTTCATCTGTCGAAGAATGAGTATGGGTGGGATGCTGGAGTGTTTGAGCCGATGAGATTCCACCCGTCGCGACAGGAGGGGAAAGGGCGACTGGAGCTGTACGCGTTCGGGTATGGGAAGCTGCGGTGTGTCGCTGCTACGTGGGCGCCGATGGCGGCTGGGATCATGGCGGCCAAGCTCGTTGAACAGCTGGACGAAGCGAGTATAGTAGTCACTGTTGGTCCCAATATTGGGAGACGAAATGGATGGGAAGGATGGAGCGTGTCGACGAAGAGAGATGTGTAATATAAACGTGGGTACGAAATAGATCAATACGACCACCATGCTAGCTCCAGAGGGCAGCACGGCTCTCTTCAAGGGTGGCTGCTTTTGTGGTGCCATCGGGTACACGGTACACGGTCTCCCCGTGCTCAGCGCCTATTGCCATTGCACCAACTGTCAGAGGATGATGGGCAAGCGGTCTTCGCACATCCTCTCCTGATCTCACTGAAGTAAATAAACATAGGATGTCCGTTCGTCCACACGATACATCTCAAGGAGAAAGAATTCTTTTGGTCATACCCCCTCGGGCAATCCATCAAGGATCTACTCGACGACTACGAAAATCCGCTGAAGCAATATAAACGACGATTTCGGTGTAAAAAGTGTGGGACTCCCGTGGCGTCGTTCAACAGCCGGACGGGGGAGTACAGCGTGTGGGGTGCGGGTCTCGAGAGGGGGCCAGAGGGTGAGATACTGGAGTGGGAAACGGTGAAGCCTACTGCACATCAGTTCTACGGTACCAGGATGGTCGACGTGGAGGACGAGGTGGGCAAGTGGGACGGATACGAAGGAAAATCCAAAATGATCTCGGGTTTTCTCGCCGGATGACACGATCGCGGCCAGCGGTGGCTGTGCAGTGCCTTCCTTCCATAAGACCTCCTTCTCCTCGTACTACCTTCCCTCCTCCCCTTTTGTTTCCGAATAGCCTGTTTCGCGAAATATTTGACCAGAAATGCTTTCAAAACGTGTCATCGCCCTCGCACGCTCTCAACTCTCAATACACACCCCGAGTTCCGCCGTGTCTAGGACCTGGTATCCTTTTTTTCTTGTTCGTGCCCTTCCCCAGGCTCACCCAGGCATGTCGCCAGCTCGCATTTGCTCCGCGCGCAGTTCCATGTTTCGCATCTTCTCAAAGGTCAGTATGACGTGATTCCAACCCGGCAGCCGAGTTAACGCGCTTGTATCTCCAGCCGAGACCATCAAGGTCCCTCAGATGGCAGAATCCATCTCGGAAGGCACCCTGAGAACGTGGTCGAAACAAGTCGGTGACACCGTCGAGGCCGACGAAGAGGTGGCCACCATCGAAACGGACAAGGTACGCCCTCGGTAGCACTCGCATCGTCCGCGATATGGATTGACCTACCCCCCTTTCAAGATCGATGTCACAGTCAATGCTCCCGTTTCTGGAACGATCGTCGAACTCCTCGCCAATGAAGAGGATACAGTCATCGTCGGACAAGACCTCTTCAGAATAGAGTCCGGAGAAGTCGGTGTGTATCGCTCTTTGGCTCCGAGAGAACTCGTATTTTATCCCATTTGCTCAGCTGCGGCTACATTCAAGCAGGAGAAGGCACCTGAAGCACCCGCTCAAGTGGAACTCCCCAAGGTGGCCGAAGCCACCGCGCCTAAGGAGACCCCATCCCCTGCTCTCTCACCAAAGAGCACGCCATCGGCCCCAAAAGAATCGAAGCCGGCAAAACAGGAGTCGAAACCTGAGGCTGTTGCGCCTTCTAGAGTCCCGGGTACCCGTAATGAGACTAGGGTACGTCTTGCCTCGTCATGTTCTCGCACTACTGACAGTCGCTCAGGTAAAAATGAACCGCATGCGTTTACGCATCGCCGAACGCCTCAAGGAGTCGCAGAATGCGGCTGCGTCATTGACTACGTTCAATGAGATCGATATGTCCTCGCTCATGGACATGCGTAAGAAGTACAAGGACGAGATACTCAAGGAGCATGATGTCAAGATTGGTTTCATGAGCGCCTTTGCTCGTGCCTGCGTACTTGCATTGCAGGAAATCCCCTCTGCAAACGCGTCCATAGATGGAGACGAAATTGTTTACCGTGACTATGTGGACCTTAGCGTTGCTGTCGCCACCCCCAAAGGTTTGGTCACACCCGTCGTGCGGAATGCAGAGACAATGAACTTCCTCGGGATTGAGAAAGAAATCGCCTCACTTGGGAAGAAGGTACGTACATCCACATCCTACCCGATCTAGCTTGCTGACTCCGTCACCTTAGGCCAGAGATAGTAAACTTACGCTCGAGGACATGGCTGGGGGTACATTCACCATGTCAGTTTCTCTCTTCCTCCACGCCGTAGCCGACTAACGACGGTCCCTAGCTCCAACGGAGGTGTCTTTGGTTCCCTATACGGCACTCCTATAATCAACCTCCCACAATCTGCCGTGCTCGGAATGCATGCCATCAAAGAGAAACCCGTTGTCGTCAACGGCCAGATCGTCATTCGACCGATAATGGTCGTCGCTCTGACGTATGACCATCGTCTTCTCGACGGGCGCGAAGCCGTCACGTTCCTTGGTTAGTTGGCGTATATTATCCTGGTTGCCATTCTCATGTTAATACCCCACCAGTCAAGGTCCGCGATTACATCGAAGACCCTAGGAAGATGTTGCTTGCTCCGTTCTGACGCGCATACACGTACATATCTGGATGTTCTTTCTCGCACATCGATTATAATCCCATCACGCATAATTTGTGGATCCCTTTAAATGCATTTTTTTTTGTGATTTGTGATATGCAGCGATATTACTTGTACCGTAGCTGGCTTCACATCCCGGGAGTCTCACCCGATGGCTTCTCACCGAAATATTGCGATCCCAGGAGCCAGATCAACTGCTAACACGCTCGTAGGACCTCCAATCATAACTTTTGGATTCAAACAAAAAAGTAGTTTCAGGGTACTTCGCATCCCACTTAAGCCCGCTATTTTATGACCTCAACTCTCAATGGAAAAGGCCTTTATCTACTCACAGAGCCCCATGAACGCGGACCTGGCAACCGTGACGTTGCCCGTGGGTCACCGACGACCCCAGGCTCGGAATAGAACCAGGGCCGGCGGTCGCGTTCGGACGTTGGTCGTGTTGATCGTCCTTGCAGCGGGCCTCTACTTCGTCACCGTCCATCTTCCGCTTCTCTCCGAGCTCGAGTTCAAATTCGTGGATAATGCACTGAACCGGCGACGCGTGCAGCGAGTTCCATTGCACGCCGCCGATGTACTCGCGAAATGTCGGTCCTTGGACGCAAAGCCGGGGACCTTTCCAGAGTTCGTGCGTCAGCCCCGCGAGTGGTCGGATAGGTATGAACCGGAGATGTGGGCGGGTACAAACACGGTGTTGGTACGGAACGCGACAGTCTGGACGGGTTTGGATGGCGGAGCGGGCCTTGTTCGGGGGGATGTTTTGTTGGCGAATGGGTTGATTAAGAGGGTAGGTGTATCACTGAGTGCTGAGTTATTGAAGGACGTGCCGGGCGGTGTCTTGGAGATCGATGCCGAGGTGAGCGTTTTAATAGTCGACAGAGTCTACCGCTGACATGCTAGTATTTCAATGTTAGGGCGCATGGGTGACGCCAGGGTGAGCAGACTATCCTTGCTGTTTTCTAGACTTGACTTTGACCTGACTCTTACTTGCAGCATCGTCGACGTCCATTCTCACGCGGGCGTCGAATCGTCCCCGGTGCTCCAAGGTGCAGTTGATGGCAACTCTCCCAAAGGTCCCATCCTGCCCTGGCTGCGATCTCTCGACGGTCTCAACACGCACGACGAAAGCTATACACATGCGATCGCGGGAGGTGTCACCACGTCCCTCGTTCTTCCTGGATCTTCCAATGCCATCGGTATCCGCCTTTTCTTTTTTAGCACGTAATGGCATGCTGAGTATGACCTTTTGTTGGTGCTGATAGGTGGACAAGCGTTCGCGATCAAGTTGAGGCCTACCAGCGAACGGTCGCCTTCTTCGATGTTGGTCGACCCCCCATATGGTCTTAATGGCACACATGTCGACCATGATGGGCCCCCGCGTTGGCGCCATATGAAGTACGTCTCTGTCTCTGTCTTCCCAGCGCTAGATATTTATTGGTGCATTTCCTAGGCACGCGTGCGGTGTGTATTCAGCCTACGTCCATAATTGTTGATTGACATGCAGCGTCTGTATCTAGGGGAGAACCCTGGTATGTATCGCGCCTTGATCTCCCTTTCTGCTTCCAACCATGATTTGATTATTTAAGCGGGAACGAGAATGGATGTTGTATGGTCGTACCGTGAAGCGTGGGTCCTTGGGCGTCTCTTTCATTGCGCGCCCCTTAGCAGCTAGCCCTACAGGTATGAACACGCCCGTCAAATCAAGAACAAGCAAGACGAGTACTGTGCAAAAGCGTTTGCAGACGAATGGGAGGGACTGGGCGATTTTCCAGATGACTTGCAATGGGAAGCCCTCGTGGATGTTCTGAGGGGCAAGGTCAAGGTAAGCAAGTTACCCGGTATCGGTTGTCAAACAAAGCGAACGCCATTCCAGGTTCAGACGCATTGTTATGAAGCCGTGGATTTTGACGCGTTCGTAAGGGTGCGTGTATTTGGCCAATCTAGCGTTGCCCTCGCGCGACGGGATGACATCCTTCTCCGCAGCTTTCAAACGAGTTCCAATTCCCGGTCGCTGCGTTCCATCATGCCCACGAGGCTTACCTTGTTCCCGATGTCCTAAAGCAAGCCTATGGTGAGTCAGCCGCCTTGCCTCGAGTCGAAACATAACCGTCCTTCGCAGAGCATCCTCCTGCCGTTGCAATGTTTGCATCGTTTTCAAGGTAAAAGTTTTTTACTGTGTTTGGGTGTTGAGACTGACGCGCAGTCGCTAGGTATAAGCGTGAGGCGTACCGCCATTCAGAATTTGCGCCACGCATCCTGAACGAGCAGGGCATCAAAGTTATCATGAAGGTGACATTATTATCTTGGTTCATTTGGAGGTGGCGTTGATCTGGTTCTGTTCTTAGAGTGACCACCCGGCTATTCAATCTCGGTGGCTTCTCCACGAGGCTCAGCAAGCTCACTATTACGGGCTCCCTGCGGACGCCGCCCTCGCCTCGGTCACGACGAACGCTGCCGAATTACTTGGGCTAGATCATCGTCTTGGATACATTAAGGAAGGCATGTAAATTCTCGTGGAATATGCTTTAGTGATTGACATTTGCGCAGGTTATGATGCAGGTGAGTCACGGTTACTGGCCTTCAGGTTCAACTTTTAATAGAAGCAACCCAGATCTTGTCATCTGGGACAGTCATCCACTAGCTCTCGGTGCCATGCCGTTACAGGTGTTCATTGATGGAATCCCTCAACTTGGGAAGTCGTATGGAATGAAGGGAGGGGACAAACAGACCGCTCCTATAACTCCTGATTTTGACGAAGGAGCCAAGGCTGCTGTCGAGTTCGTCGGACTACCATCTCTGGAAGCAACTCCGATTACATCTGGGGCTGTTTTGTTCCGAAATATATCCAGCATGTGGCAGAGGGACGCATCAGGAGTGCATTCTGTCTTCCAAGCTCGCGGTGTAGACGATGAAAGTGTTGTCCTTGTCGAACGCGGGGAAATCGTATGCGCGGGTTTGATGGAAACTTGCGACTCTTTCGTCGGTGGCGAGCTGACAGTGGTCAATTTGGAGGGGGGTTCTATTACCCCTGCATTGGTATCTGCGGGAGCCTCCCTCGGTATCCAGGAGATTGCTTTGGAGGAGAGCACCTCGGACGGTCCGGTCCTGGATCTGTTACGGGACTCCATCCCGGGGGTCTTGGGCGAAGGCAGCATTATCAGTGCTGTGGACGGTCTCGCATTCGGGAC
>JBBPMR010001337.1:0-10414 GCA_038090415.1 Rossbeevera mucosa | reverse complement strand
TCTTGGATAGGAATTGGCAACTTGATCCAAAGCAAGATCATCTTGTTTGTTTCTTGGGTGGCTCGCTCATGCTGGGCGCGAGTACCGCTGGGGCACTAGTTGATCGTGTATCCGTCCCACCATTACCACACGAACTCTCCGAACAGGCCAAGCGCGATTGGCTAACTGGTGTGGAACTCGTCAAGACGTGCATGGCTACCCACGATACCGAGACGTAGGTCATGTCTCCGGTTCTCGCTGTACGTTTCCTTGACAGCCGAGTTTGTAGTGGGCTTTCCGCAGAGATTGTACATTTCCAGACCCCAGAGAAGAAAGTGGCGGATTGGTCCAGCCGGAAGGATTGGTACATCAAGGGGTCTCAGTGAGTAGACGCGCCGGCCGAGGCTGAGCAAAGAGGCCTATTCAAAAATATCATTAGGCCAGGAAGAATACCATCGCTAGATGCAAGATACATTCTACGGTGAGCCTGTTCGCCCTTCCCATTGGATCCAAGTGATATAGATACGTTTCTGTCCAGCCCAGAAACAGTCGAATCTCTCTTCCTCGCCTTTCGCTTGACCGGTGACACGATGTACCGCGATCAAGGCTGGGACATCTTCCAAGCGATTCAGAAACACTGTCGTGTCCCAACCGGTGGGTTTGCCAGCGTGAAGAACGTCGATCAAGTCCCTGTCGAACGAGAAGACAAGATGGAAACTTTTTTGATGGTAAATATCCTGGGGTTCCCTCATCTCCCCTGCTCGCGTCTAAGCGTTTTTTTTAGAGTGAGACACTCAAATACCTGTACCTACTTTTCTCGGACGCCACCGTCCTTCCACTAAACGGTATGTGCCTTGATCCCGGATGCACGGTCCCTTGCCTAACCTCATCACTCCAGAATACGTCTTCAACACAGAGGTTTGTACCCTTATTCTGCCAACGCCCCTAGATGGCTTACCAACGAGTTACATAGGCACACCCCCTTCCGATCTTCATGCCTACGATCCCGACAGGGTTCTCATGAATGATCGTCTCACCCTGATCATGGACCTGCTTGCCCTTGTCATGCAGTCGGCTATCTTATATGTGTCATTACCTGCAGCATGTGATTCTGCTGCATAATCTATTACGTGATACCTGAAAAGATGTTTTTTTTGAGCTTTCCCAAGGTGACGTACGACTCCACTTGTGCGCAGCCGTTATCATTATCAGGGAAATCGAAACCCTCACGATCGTGATGGAAACACTAGGTCAATTCAGATTAATCATAAACTAACTGACCAAACACTATAAGAAGCTAGCCGAATTAGTACCGAGCAAGAGAACTCCGGGCGCAATATCTGTTTGTAGCGAACGTTTCTAAGAATCTGAAAAGGAGAGTCGTCATGAATATCGTGGCAAGTTGGTAGTGGTTATCTATAACGGTCCGAGGTCGCAAACTGCGCAAAGCCCTTACATCGCGCTGGCGACAGCTTGCGCATACGACTTGCCCTTCCAAGTGAGTCCCTCGTTGAGACTAGCGCGGGTGACATACTCCCATGGCTCGTCCGCATCGACGTCGACGTCGTCTAACGCGATAACGGCCCGAATCGGCGGGACTATCTCGAAGTCGAGCTCTGCAACCGGCAAGAACCAAGCGGGTAAATCAATCATCGAGAATAAATAACAAGTCCCACGAACTACTCACGTTTCGCCTTGGGCTGGCGCGGCTTCGAGATAACGTCGCCCAGTGTCAGCTCCGCAAATGGCGAGCCCAAGCCATCTCTCTGGGGCGAGAGCGGCACTGCGCTCTGATTCTCGGCCAAAGGCTTCACAGGCTGCTGCTGTACCCTGGGCACTGACCCGTCCCAGTTCTCCATGCTCAGCCTCCGCATGAGCTTCGCCCCGCGAACAACCTTGAGTCCCAGGGCGCGCATAGTAGCAGCCTTCTCCTTGCGCTCCTTCGCGAGCGCATGCTCCTGACGCTCCTTGGTGCGGTGACGAGCGTGCTCGTAAGAACGCAGGTCCTTCGCAACGGAGCCCCCCAAATCGTTCAGACGGGCGCTGAACACGTCATTGGGGGATGTGGTGGGTTTGGTGGATGATGTGGTAGACATGAGAGGGAGATAGGAATCGACGTGTCGCATTTATATAGGTTGTTCTGAGTGACGTGACTTCGGACGAGTCCGTTTTGCTTATGGCGCGGGAACAGGGCTTCGCCAACCGAGCATATCACAGGTTTGCTCGCCCCGTAAGAGAGACAAAGAAGGTTGACTGGGAGCGCCATCATTCCTAGTCATACACAGGACCAAGGCAGTGTAACCTGATATGTCAACGTGAACAGACAATAGCCCGGCACCGACAGTTGGCCGAAAGAGCAACGAAAGAGCGCACAGCAGGAACAGAAACCCCACGTGATTCTTCATGTTTGGGATTATCTTATCTCACACGTGCGACAAAGTTCAAAAGCCCACGTTTGCATTCACTTCAAGACTGCAACTTGTCAGTGTACAATAAGCGCGACACACGTCCAGTGAATCATACAACATCACCCCTCTATGCTTTTCGTGTTGGGAGGAACTCGCTATACTCGGACTGGTTCTCGCCTTTCACTTTTTATGCAGGGCAGGAGCCACCAGACCCGCGGACAACCCCTTGTCTCCAGCATAAATCGCACCCGTTCCCTCGAGCTCCTCCCTGAAAAATATAATGAGAACTATGCGGAAAGCCGACCAATCAAGCTCACTCGATGCGGAGTAATGCGTTGTATTTAGCAACACGCTCGCTTCGGGCCGGTGCACCGGTCTTGATCTGACCAGTACCCAAGGCGACAACAAGGTCAGCTATAATAGTGTTCTCGGTCTCACCGCTACGGTGAGAGACCATGACACCCCATCCATCCGACTGGGAAAGCTGTGCACTGAAAATGCGATATTTGTATTGCGGCGTATGACCAGATAGTCGGAACGTACGCTTGAATGGACTCAGAAATGGTACCGATTTGGTTGATCTATGACAACAACAAAATAATATTAGTATTTATCCTAATCCGAGCCACTGAACACCAACCTTGAGGAGGAGACCATTGCAAGCCTTCTTCTCGATAGCGGTCTTGATACGTTGAGGGTTGGTGACTGTCAAGTCGTCACCAACAATTTGAATTGTGCTTCGCTTCGTGAAGTGAGTCCATGCCTCCCAGTCGTCTTGGTCGAAGGGATCTTCGATAGAAGCAATCGGATACTTGTCGATATAGGTGAGGTACAGGTCAGCAAGTTCAGTCCCGGATATCCACTTCTGGGGGTCGGACTTGGGGTTCTTGAAGTCCAGGTCATATTTACCGTCTTTGTAGAACTCTGACGAGGCAACATCCAAGGCGATCTTGATCTTCCCCTCGTAGCCCGCCTTCGAGATGGCCTCACTCAAAAGTTCAAGTGATTCCTCAGCACCACCGACATTAGGGGCAAATCCTCCTTCGTCACCAACGTTGACAGCTAACAGGAACATCTCAACCAAACAAGGACAGAAATAGATCCCACACTTTACTAACCGTCGATTCCGTACTTGGCACTGATAACTTTCTTCAAGGTGTGGTAGGTTTCCGTACCGATCTTCATAGCTTCTGTGAAACTAGAAGCACCGGTCGGCAAGAGCATAAATTCTTGGAATGCAAGCTTGTTTCCCGCATGCGACCCCCCGTTGATGACGTTGAAAGCAGGGCAGGGCAATACATAGGGAGGTTTGACGCCCGCGAGTTCAGCCAAGTGTTGGTACACCGGGACTCCTTTCTCTGCAGCACCAGCCACGGCAACCGCGATAGAAATACCGAGGATAGCATTAGCACCGTGCTTGCCCTTGTTAGGGGTACCGTCCTGTTTGATCAGGAAGTCATCGATCTCCTTTTGTTGAGTGACCTTGAGGCCTGACTTGATCAGTTCGGGCCCCAGGATGTCATTTACGTTTGAAACAGCCTTAGAGACACCTGTTTTAAATGGGGTTTTTACTGGTGTCAGTCGGAACCCAGTAAACACAACTTGCCCTTTCCGACATAGTTGGCCTTGTCACCATCGCGAAGCTCGACGGCCTCATGGGCGCCAGTGGATGCACCAGAGGGTACTGCAGCACGGTAGAGACCTGTCAAAATCGTAAGCGGATTTAATCAGTAGCTGTATGCGGGCAATCACCTTTGCTGGTGGAAAGGTCGACTTCGACGGTTGGATTTCCGCGGGAGTCGAAGATCTATGAAACGAGGGTTCTCAGCATTGAATAGATCGAGCATATATGCGGGCTGCGATCACCTGGCGTGCGTGAATTTTGACGATGGACATGACGGAGAGGGTGAAGACGGAAGATTTCAGCGGTCTGCCGTCTTATAGGGACCGTAATTGTCGTGGGAAATTGATCATCTAGACGCGTCTAGGGTGCTTCGGCCGATTGTCAATATCATTTAACTTCATTTTTGCACACTGTAGCTATGATCATGGAATAGGTCCGCCCGACGTGCCTCAGCGGCGTTTCCGACCCTCGCCTTTCTTGCCGGCAGATAATGACTTGAGCAGTGCTGCCTTCCCGCGGTTTTTATTCTTCACATTCGCATTCGTGTAGAAATTCTCCGTTCGTTTCTGCAATGAATGTTGAAAACCACAAAACGGAAGAAAACAAGTAAAGTACTTTGTTGGTTTTCACCCGAGGCTCTTTCTTGGAAGGCGTAGGTGAGTTTCTATCCGAGGACACAGCACCTGCTCGGTGATAAGAACGATCACAAGCGAGCAATAGTGATCCATGATACTTTACCTTTGGTTGGTTCTGCACTAGAATCGTTACGGTGATCCTCTTCTTCGAACACGTCGTGCCATGACAGCTCCGCATTAGCATCGGATACATCCTCCGACACAGCTTGTTCTTCGCCGCAACGCTCGTCCGATGAAGGTTCCTCGCCACCTCCAGCTTCGCTCTCCAATGGCTTGATGTCCTCGGCGAGGAATGTATTCTTCTGCATAATCGAATTCAGGTTCTGCTTGACGCTCACAATCTCCTTTTCCTCTGCCGCCACCTTACCCTTCCCTTTTGCTTTGATTTTTGCTTCGGCCGCGTTAAGCGTCTCGGGTCGTTCAGGTGGCGGAACGAAAAACGGAATGCGACCTCGAACCCAATCGGAAAGCATAATCTTGGCAACGCCATCCACGTCCGGCTCTCCGCCTTTAAGCAATCGCCCTTTCATCTTGGCCAGCGTATTCAAAAACTGTTCTGAATCCCATCCCTCTGTTGGGTCGCCTGGATTAGGAAGGGGGACATCGTACGTCCGTGACAGGTAGAGCGGTTTTACGCGCTCCATTAGTGCAGGTATATGCTCTGACGGAGTGGGCAAGGCCTCAACACGTAAGACCCCCTTGAGAACTGTTGAAGTTTGCGAGTCGTGCGCAGATGTAGGTACGATACCGGGACAGTCAATGAGATAGATTCTTCTAGTCAGCGTGATGTATTGCCAGACCTAGAGCGAAATCATACATCCAGAGTTCAGAAAATATGTCGAGGGAGATTAACGAACCTTGGTTTCTCCAGGTATGGGTGCAACGCAGCAAACTTTGCCGCTTTTGAGGGTATTTATTACACTACTTTTGCCGACGTTGGGGTATCCCACAAAACCAACCGAGATTTGTTTCTTATCCGAGTGAAGCTGCGAGAACTGACGAAGGAGCTGTATAAGAGAACCTTTGCCGAAGGAGTGATTCGGCGACGCATGGAATGCGATGGTGGGGTATCTTGGGGTAAGATGCTGTATATATCGTGCCTATCGAGAACAGTATTCATACTTTGAACTGATGTTACAAGGAACCACTCACGGTCACCCAGTTGGGTACTAAATCGCACTTGTTGATCACCAGTACAACTTGTTTGTGTGCCTTTTCTTTCTTTAAGTACTCCAATACCGATTCACACATAGTTCCGAGCGGATCACGGGCATCCAAGATGTGCAGTACGACGTCTGAAGAATCGATTACCTTGTACAGTTCGCCGTATATGCGTCGCGAGGTGCCTTTTGCAAAGATGGGCTCGATGTGATCGGCATGAACGGGCTGGAAATCTCCAGAAAATGCACCAGACGATCCTTCCCCGCAGTCTTCGCTCTGTTGAGCAGCCGCTGCACCGATTTTGCCAAGTTCCTCGAATGTTCCAACATCCATCTTGGGTCTCTTTCGCTGGGCTTTCGGACCGAACGTTTCATTGAATGGTTCCGTTTCCACAATATGAGATCGCTGCGTGTGAACGAATTCAGAACGTATACAACTTCGAACACGACGGGAGCTCACCTTGCGAATATTCGGGTTAGCCGTATCGTCCAAAAGTGCCATTGGAAGCTTATTGCGGCGCAAAAGGACAGAATAAGGGTCATCCTTTTTGGTGGATAGACTTGTTCTAAAGTGGTCGAGCGCAGTTTGTGATATCACTCTCGTATTGCCTGAATAGATGATCTCAGGAATCCAAACGCATATGAACACTCGAATGCATACCAAACCACCTTCGATCGGGTTGCACACGCCCTGGCTTGGTTTCGTTTTCTCCTTTCTGGAAAGCAGCAGCTCTGATGATATTTCCGTCGTTGTCACGGACGGCCTTTCCCCCAGTGAGCATCTTGGCTCGGGCAACTTGTTTTGCATTGCGATAAAAATTTTCTCCCTTGAGTTTTTTGAGAGTTACATCCTTAGAGGATTTCTTGGGCGAGGACGCCGCCGTTCGCGTCTTCGTTGACACCATAATGCAATAGAGGTAGTACTTACAGTGAGAACCTAACCACAGGTAAATGCACCACTTTCCCACATTACCATATAAGGATGAGGTAATCAATCACGAATTCATATCTCGGTGCCCTTCTTGCAAATATACATCAGACAGCAACGAACCACTTCCATGATATGCTCATCAAGCACATTGACAAATCTCATTCGCGCAATCCTGTAAAGGCACGGTGAGAGCATGCATCGTGTCATTTAATTTGTAGTTTCGCCTAGAGCTACAAGAATCTTCTGTTCACGACCGCCGATATCCCCTCCAAGCTTGGGAGAATCTTCGATGGAGCGAACAAATGGAATTGAACGCCTTACTCTGCCTGTCCTCAGTGATCCTGATACCTGAGTCCCCATCAGTAATTCTTCAACGACATCTACCCGGGAAAGCCAAATTTTCTCCAAGAACTCCAAAGGCCTGAAGAATGTTATCGAGCCTGTATGGTTTGCGCTGCTCGAAACTGCTCGAAAATACCTTTTCTGCGCACGAGATATTGTTACAGATCGCATTGCGGAACTTTAGATTCGCGGGAAAGCGGACTGTAGAGGGAAAATTGATGGTCTGACTGGGTAGGACCAGCCTGTTGAGGTAAAATTGCTGATGAGCATACACCAGATTTCGTCTTTGCAGCTTCTTTGTCATGGATGAAGAGGTTCGCGACTAAGAGTGGCAGGAGGTTACCTTGCACGATGGGAAGTAGAGTAAATTGCCGATGTGGAAAAAAATCCCCATGCATTATATTGAGCGGGACTCGGAGCTCGACTAGACTTTCAGTGAAAGTGAGATCGTTGAACTAGCGAGGTATGAATCATTCACCATATCAGAGCACGCACAGCCGTGACAGCTACGTAAAAAACATGGCGTCAGATTGAAGTGGCAGAGGCGCTGTGCATTCTGGAGACTCGATGGCATGAGGGTTCGCTGCGGAGTCCTGATTTGAACAGATATCAGAATGGAACAACTTCGCGGGGCATCGAAAGAAGACCGTCAGTAAAGTATAATGACCGGGGCAAGTATGCTGATAAAGCGGATAATATAAATTGTGACTCATCGGCTAGAGTCTAACTAATCCTAACGCGTACGTCTGCGATGTTGCCGCTCGTCCTCTACGACATTCCTTCAAAGCTCCCCGGTAACATCTGGTCCCCCAACCCTACAAAACCAAGGTGCAAATACAGATTTCGGTAAAATAATAATGTATTGAACGACGTACCAGATTCGTTTTGGGCTACAAGAAACTTCCGTTCACAACCATCTGGATCGAGTACCCTGACATCGCCCCAACGTTAAAAGAAATCGGCGCATTACCAACTAAATGTCTAGATGGGACTGAACAGTATACCCTACCTGTTCTTATCGATCCCAACACCGGTGCCATACTCAGCGATTCCTGGGATATTGCCGGGTATCTCGATGCAACTTATCCGGAGAAGTCCATCTTCCCCAAGAACTCTAAGGGACTAATCAAAGCCTTCGAGGCCGCGGTGATCGCATTGCAGGGAGATTCTGAAAGGTTGACCTATCTGCGCACATGGCAGATTGTGAATGAGCGCAGTTCAGAATACTTCATCGCTACAAGAGAAGCCAGTATTGGAGAGATGATTGATAGATGGTCTCCGGAAGGACCAACGCGGGACGCACACTGGGCAATCATTGAGAAGACTTTCTTGGGTTCCGCGAAGACATGGTATGCTGAGGTTGAGGGAAAATGGCTGATGGGGAACACCTTTTCCTATGCAGATATTGTATTTGTAGCTCGGTTGTTTTGGTTCAAGAGGATATTTCTGGACGACGAATGGCAAAGAATCACTTCTATACATGACGGGAAGTGGGAGGAGTTACTTGCCGATGTACAGAAAGAGTGTAACCTTAGTATGATGGAGTAGTAGACTTGCGAGGTGGATGGAATGTTAAGCCCAAGTCTTCGGATGTCGCTATGGGGAAAGGGAGGCAGTGGGAGGTGGACGGGCGAGGCGCGGTCCGGACCCCAGGGGAGCGCTAGTGAGCTGCGAGAGCCGTAAGGAATTGAAGGTAGGATGCACTGAAATGAACTCGGACGTGGTGGAGGCGCCGAGACAGAAAGCGCCGAAGCCTGGTTCCGCTCTTTCTTAAGATCTTTGAGTCAGAGATTTCAAAGTCGTTCTATTGTATACCTAGTAGCCAGACTGTCCGAGATTTGAATGGCTTTCCATACAAGCATGCCATACGTGCGACGTCGTACATCTGACTTGCCTCCATTCCTTCTCATGAGCGGGTATTCGTCAAGTCGGAGCGGTCAGCAAGTCATTATCCCGAGCCGGGATAGCACAGCTATGTCTTGCATTGAGGTCCCCTCATAGTCTCCTTAGAGTCTTATCGGTGGTCGATCCGGACTCATACAACACGAAGTTAGTTCGTATCGTATGACATCCGTCGGATTCCTACTACGGATGATGAATCGATGATGAGCAATTCGGTAAGGTCCATACTGTAGTTAGTATTATGTAATGTACGTGATAATGAATACCAACTCCAGGCTTGCACGACCATGGTTCTGCGTGTCCCACACCACGCCACTTATTTTCCTTGGGGTGGGATGCAGAGTCTGGAATGCTGGTCTAGAATCGATGTCGCTTCGCTGCATCCCTTCCCGAAAACGCCTATAAGCAAACACGTGATCGGAAGCGGACAGGTAGGGTAGTAACTCCGTTCTTGCACATCCAGTGAGCGAGCAGCGCCCAACCCAACACGCGGTGGGCGTCCTTTGCCCCTCTCACAGAGGCGTATTTGAAAATCGAAGAGGGACCTTCCATGTCAGACGGAGTTCCGGGTCTATAACATGATCGAAAGGCTGTCCCGCGGAGGCTTGCTCCGTTGATTTGACTCTTGCATCAGTAATCTCCGGGGGATGTATCATGTATTTGTGGTGCGTATATTTCGGTTCTGGGGAATGTTTCGGAACGAAAAATTGCATGTGGTTTTAGGATGAGCGTGACCTTGACATGCAATGTACAGGCATAAGGATGTGGACCGAATGTGAAACACGAAGGAACTGAAGTTCCCCCGTTCGTCGGTGTGCCATCTTCCCCAATTCCCGGACTTTTGGAGGACGTTGTAGTAATGTAACGCGCTGATAGTCAAAGATTTATTCCGGGCCGGAACCAGCATACGATCAGTGCACGCAAACAAGTACTTGAGCATCCAAGTGGGCCAAACGGTGACGCCAGAAACGACATCCTCAATGTTTGGATTTGAATGCTTAATTGACCTATTGGGGGCGAGGAACTTGAAGTTGCGTTCTTTACAAACCATGCTGAAGTGATCAAGCCTGAGCGTATAATGCACTTATTTAATTATCAGTCTAAGATGTCCCGCTTTGCTCCGGATCTCAGCGATTAATTCAAATACTGCCAAAATGCCGCCATGCTTCTCAATTCAAGTTCCTCACCGATCGTGCACGCAGTATATGTGCACTCTGCTTTGAGTCTCGAGGATGAAGGTTATCTTTATATATATATCGATATAGTATAAGGAGCTCAAATTCTTTGGTTAGGCTAGTTCCGATGATTCTACGCTTACCCCATAAAGGACGCTTGCGGCTTGCCCCTTACTATCCTTTTTTCTTCGTTTACGTTCGAGAAGTTCTGATTGGAGTTGAGCCCTAGTACGTGATGGCGGAACCCGGCAACGTCGG